>JANHFK010002646.1:75263-88986 GCA_036250565.1 Sibynophis collaris | reverse complement strand
CTATTGCTTAGCGCATTGTAAGCCGCCCTGAGTCTTCGGAGAAGGGCGGCATATAAATCAAATTAATAAAATAAAAAAATAAAATGAGGTTTCTTATTAAATTGTATCTAGTATATGGTTTTCTGCAGGAAATGGATCTTTTGTCAAAAAAACTGAAAATGGCTGTAATTACAAGTGAAAATTTCACATGTAAGTACAAATGTAAGTACAAATATAAAAATAAATTCAGTGTACAGGAAATGAGTTACTTAAGTGTGTGAGGTAAAACAAGATGAGATATGATAAAAAAATTAATGGATCTAAATAAATGTGAATTGAATACACAAATGACTAACCAGTATTCAAGAAATACTTGGAAGTTTGATTGCCTAGAGCAGGGGTGTCAAACTCAAGGCCTGCGGGCTGAATCTGGCCTGCGGGGTGCTTAGGTCTGGCCGGTGGGGCTGCCCTGGAAACAGCAAAGGACCGGCCTGTGGTGCCTCTACCAGCAAAAACAGAACTCGTTTTCCTGGCAGAGGGTTGCAGGAGGCCATCCCAACCAAAAATGGAGCTCGATTGGGACCTGTTTTCGCTAGCAGAGCACTCGGTCCTCCACAGGCACCCCCGACATGAGTGATGTCAAGCTGGCCACGCCCAACCTGGTCGTGGCCACCTTGCCCCCCCAAGGTCAAACACAACCCTGATGTGGCCCTCAATGAAATCAAGTTTGACACCCCTGGCCTAGAGAGAACAAATAAGGATTGAGTTGCAAAAACTTTATGGAAGACTGAATGGCTTCAGAGGAAGGAGAACATCAAGAAAGTCTTGGATAGATTAAATTGATCCTCAGAGAGAGAGATATGAAGCTTAAAAAATAAAAAGGTGATGAATGAACCTGTGTATGGATACAATGAATGCAGTGGAAACAAAGGCAGAAAGACATAGAAAGATATCATGAATGGTGCTGACATACGCTTGTCTTTATGTTTCATTTTCTTATTGCATGGCCTTAATTTCTTACCTACTATTGCTTACTTCTGGTCTGTGCTCTGAATAACATTGCTTGCTTTGACTGAGGATTGCATGATCGCAATGCACCGTTTGGCCCCTGAGTCTTGCATGATTTCAAGATTTCCAAGTTTAGTATTTAAATTTGTTCATTTCTTCCTTATTTCAGATAACAAGTATTTTCACATATATTGCAAACTTAGAATGTGAACTACAGCAGTTCTAGCTATGGATTCAACCACTGTGGCCTTAAATCTGGTTTCATTTCTCACTGCATGATACTGCTCGTTAACTTTCATAATCATCTTCCTTATAGTTACCATCTTAAATTGTGGTTCATGGTTTTTTTCCTATTGCTTTGTTAGCTGTTAAAATAAACTGAGCCTTCACATTAGGACATTTAAAAAGACTGATTCAATTATAAAACATATAAATGTTTTAGATTCCCAGATACATGACACAAAAGGCAAATTGAGATGCAGAGATTACGACATAGAGAAAATTAGAAAAATATCTTAGAACTAAAATTATTAAATGGGAAAATTAGTATGCAAATTCAAAATAATTTTCGATGAAAGTATTACAACAAGCTATGTTTTTCAGTCTGGTGTATTTTTTCTTGAATAATTGTATCTACTTTCACCTCACTCAAGACTTGCTTAGCAGGATGACAATGATTGCATGTTACACAGGAGAGGTATTTATCTTTCCATTGTATAGGAGTGTGGAGTTTTGCAAAAGTAATAACATCTTTGTCTGCATAGAAACTTTCTTCACAATGGTAAAGAATATTGTTCTGTTGAGTGGTTTGTGCTATTGTGCTACCCTACTGGTGTTCCACATATGTCAAGTCGTTCCATAACTTGACTACTTCTCACCATGTTTTTGTTACACACCTATTCTTTTTGTAGTTTTTGTGCATCACTGGATAGTTCACTTACATGGTGTCCTGATTAAGAACCTTTTAAAGCTAAGAAGGATTTTTGCTAGGAAATTTGATTTCTGGTGTAAATGCTTCTAGGTACAGCTCTCACTGTTTCCTTCCTTCTATGCAGAACATTCTCTCTGTGTTTTTTCTCTTCATTGGTTTATTTTTCAGATTTATATCCTGTTTTTTCTTCGGAAGCTGAGAATGGTGTACGCTGCTTTTTTCCTAACAACCTTTCCTGCAACAAGCTGGATTAAAAGATTATAACTGGTCCAAAGTCATCTAGTAAACTTCCAAAGCTGAGGATGGACTAGAATCTGAGACTTCACAATCCTAGCAAAGGAAGCTGTTTATATGTTTTTTTTAAAAAAAAATCTATTTTCATTTGTTGTCAGTTTCTCTTTTTAAAAAGAGAAGGAGAGAATATGACAGCTAATTCTCTGTATGAGGGAGTGTTTTTATGTGCCTTGTGGTGCTGCAATTCCTTAGATATTTCTTCAAATATCTGAACGGCTGTCATAAGAAGATGAAACAAAAAAACAATGGATATAAATAACAAGAAGCAGATTTCAGTTGGATGTTAGAAAGAAATTGTCATGGTAAGAACTGACCAACAGTGGAACAGCCTGTGGGGCTGTTAGGACGCTGATGACTGCAGCAAAGCCAAAATAGATACACGCACCTTAATGACATAATCACACAAATGCAACAGTATGTACTTACCTCAGAATGTCTGATACAAGTACATAAATCATAGCATTTGCACCATTGTTATTTTACACATCTCATTACTGACCCCTCTTCTGCAATGGGCACTAATTCCTCAGGAGATGCTGAGTTCTCCTTTGTTGGAAGGAGAGGATGAATAACCATCTATGTGGGGGGATGATAGAGGATAGATTCTTCCACAGTCCAGAGGGTTATGCTTGATTATTTTTAAGATCTCTCTGAATGTATACGTTCTTTGAATCTGAAATTCCTAAGAAGAAAGGAGGCTGTTTCAATTTAATAAAAAATAATTTATGGGAGTAGAATAAAATGTACAGTGCTTGAATTCCAAAGAGATCCTATAGATCCTATAGGGATAAATGTAACATTTCTGTGTGCAAGTTTAAAAGCAGCTATATCTTTTCCTGGATTGTGTGGCTTCATTCTGCAGCTGCTGTTTGAATAATGAACTGCTTTAAAGTTTTCTAGACAAGTGCTGTATTCTTCCATACGCAACCCCAACATGCTCTAAAATGCCTTTTGTTTTAGTTAAACATGAAACATTGCAGAACTACAAAGAGGAATGTTTCAGAGGTGATAAAAACTCTACAGAATCATAGAATAGATGAAATCAAAGGGCATTTAATCTAGACTCCTGCTTAGGGCAGATAGCCATGAAACAGATGGTCATCCAGTCCCCATTGAAAACATCCAGCATGAAGTGTTTGCTACTGTTTCAAACAAATGTTCCACTGCTTAACAGCTCTTAACCAGCAGGAAATTCCTCTGCCTCCTCCTGAGCCTTAATTTTGTTCCATTTCAACCTGTTGGTCTTATCTTGCCCTCAGTTTCAAGCCAAGTTAACAGGCTAACAGTTGGTCAAACCAGGGAGCATATGTAATGCATCCCTTCTCTCCAAAATGATAGGGGTGAGTTTTGGGAGGATTGAAGTGGAAGTGGGGGAGAGGGAATTGAAAGGATCATGAAACCATTCATAGAATACTTTCAAGCAATCTGTGTTTCCTAATATTTGGCATTCAGAGGTAACAGTCAAATTGTGTGTCTGTTGGCACTACAGATGGCAGAAGCTTCAATGTTTGGAAGAAAGCTTTTTTCTCTATAAATAATGTTCTGCATTTAAGAAGATATGATTATGTGATGACATCACTGAGGACACCGAAAGTAGTTCACATTGAAGGCAATTTGCCCAAATAAACATTCTCCTTGGTGATGTCCACATTTGGTCCAATCTGAATTGTTTGTGAATGGTATCATTGTTACTAATCAGGATGTTTTGTTTGTGTCACTCTGGATAATGGACTTGCACATTGACCCATGCTAAAACCTTCTACAACTGAGACAGTTGTAGCACAGTTTATTTCAGTGAGTAAAATTGTTGGGAAAACAGAATAGAACATGTCTTCCTACATTGGGTATATGGATGTTTCCATACTTTTCTGTGGAAGTTTACTTTATGGAATTATAGTATAACCAATAGATAGCAATTTTTTCTTTATGGATGGTAATTCTTTCTTTGTGTTGTGCCTTGGCAAAGGTTATATAATTGAACACTGTTCACATTTTCAGAATTTATGAACTACTTCATCCTCATCAAGTATACTAGATATCATCCCAATCTCATCAAAACTGCTATGGCTCCAGGGCATGTTTCTATAGCAGTGACATCAAAAATACATTCTGGGAATATTGGAGGAATCTTTTACCACTAACCCTAGCTTAAAACCATTTTATCTAGAGTTTGTGTTAGGTTTACGCTTAGTGTATAACGTTTTTCTTGAACAGTTATCAAAATAGACAATCCTATATATGATTGATGGTCTGAATCTATGCCAATAAAGTTTAAAACCTAGTCATGGGACAGAAACAGCATAGAGCATGCTGCTTGATGAACTTCACTGAAACATTGGTGCATCGGGGGGTTTTTGTGTGTGTGTGCGCGTGCTCCATATTAGATATCTTGGTGATTCCCATGTTATCTTGGGGCGGAGATGTACAGATGGGTATTATCATTCCAAATTGATGGATTGTATCCCCCAGAAACTTCATGTATATATTAAACAGCCCTGTGGAAATCTACAATGGAGTAATTATAAGTACAATCATTCTTCCTCAATCCAATAACAGTTGGAATGGCCTGTTTAGGAAGGAGTGGACGGAGTCATTGCAGTGTAGTGCTTCTAAGTCCTAACCTTTGCATACTGTCAAGAAGGATACCAAACTGTACTCAAGGAGGGTGAGATGTCTGATAGGATCAAGAGGGCACATTCCCTCTATCCAAGACCTACAAAAGATCATCCAAGAAAATTGCAATTTCCCTTGCCCGTGCCTAAATTATCCTGAGTGCAATAGGAAGAAAGAAATCACATTAAAATGGAGCATATAACATCAAATTAAAAATCCTCTGCCATAGTCCTATTTACATTCATAACAGTTGGGAAATAAATATATTTAAGGGCTATTTGCCACAACTTGCTAACAACTTGTTTAGGTACATCTAATAGATTAAATATATAACAATCTGATTTTTATTATTGATATTTGCTAAAATTAACCACTGTATTCTACTGGATCATTTGCAAGGGTTGGAATTTGGGGACCTGATTTTACAATAGTTCTTTCCTACTTCAGCAGGCGGTTCCAGTGAGTAACAGCATTCCATGATTTGGTGCTTTCTCCTATATGATATAACATCTGTTCAGAATCACCGGGCAAGGACATCTGCCAGTTTGGGGTAAAATGTCATCAATACGCCAAGTATAGATCACCATCATGGATCCATATGGAAATGTCATGAACAATGTGTACCAGTATCAGGATCAAGACAGGGCAAAGCAAGCTCAAATCTGTCCAAAATTGAGTTTTTATTGTCAATAAACAGTGGAGCATTCCAGTAGTCCTAGTAGACACTCTGGATGAGTTTTTTCCTTTTCCAAATAAATCAGTCATAATTTGGTAATTCTTCTGGACTGACACTTCTGATTTAAAGAGCCGGTGAAAGGCCAATGGCCATGGAGTCTTTGCTCAACCTTGATTGGTATAAAGTGGCAGCACTATTTAGACCAGGATACCTGGCAATAGTGATCACCTTGTGCTTGGAATATTGCAGTGTATTCTATGTGGGGCAACCTTCAGAAATGACTTGGAATTTTTAATTGATTGATAATATTGCTGTTAGCCTGGTGAAGCAACCCAGTCATTGCATAGTAATATTAATCCTGAGATTGATATACTGGTTTTCGGTCAATTTCAAGGCTCAAGTCAAATTCCTAGTTATTACTTACTAATTTACAGTGTTGCACTAGAATGTATTGGCACCTTCTGGTCTAAGTCAGCTCTCTCTGCCTGGTCTGGTCATCTTAATAAGATTTCCTGAGAACTCTCCTCCTTATGAGAAGTTGGGGACTTGAAACATAGACGTTGGAGAAGGTTTTCTCTTTGAGCCCCTTATATTACAGAACCTTATTTATTTTGGAACATTGTTAAAACCTTAATTAGAGTTCAGCTCCACTTGGTTGCCTGGTGGGTATTCATCTATGCATTATGTATCTATATATATAGATAAACACCAAGTAGGCAATAATTTTGCATAATTTATGTGCCAGTGGTTGTTTTTGCTGTTATTTTTACTTTGGTTTACCTGATTGGGTTGGAAACAAATATAATAAGCAAACAAATCAATAAAAATCCATATCTGTAATGCTGCACAAGATCCACTCAGTATAAGTTGTTCACTAAGTCCCTTGCAATTTGCTGTCCAATTAAATTCTGATTTCCCCCCCAATTATACAGACAAAATGTCATGCCTGCAGAATGTGAATACATAAACAAAAAGTGCAAACAGACCAAAACTGGTTAAAGAAGCATTTCTCAGGGCCTTGAGAACTTTTGCATAACAATTATTTGCTCTGATCTCTACTAACCATAATGTAAAAATATACTATCTTTGTATTTTGTCTCTTTTTGAATTATACTGTATTATGGCTAGTTGCAGTCAGCCAGATGTTTAGATTGGATTTGACAATTATTTTAATTTACCTTTTCATATAAGTTTCTCGAAGAACTCCATTTTGTACTAATAGAGCTATGTAGCACATTCGATTGGAAGGAAAAAGATGCTTCAGAGAGTGCAGGTGGCATGAATAGATGGCTTAGGTGGCATGAATAGAGGACATACCTGTCCTTCCATAAGGATATAGCCTCCATCCTTCATCCAACAGGGATGCAGCAATACCAAGGAGTTGCAGACCTCTATCTGTTCCAAACAATATAAAGTTACTACTGTAACTCTGTAAGAGCACCTACATATATCAATTATTGATTCATAAAAAATTGAATTAAGAATCTAAAAATTAACAACTACTTTAAGAGGTCCCAGGGGAGAACCGATAAGAATAGTTACAATTATCTGTCAACTGTGGCAGGTATTTCAAGGTACTGCAGGTAACTTTGTTTGTTACATTGGTCTTTACGGATCAGTTGAGATTGCTGCCAGTCTCCCTGCTGCTTCTGCGCGATAAAGTTGCTGAATCCATCTTTGAGGAAGGTGATGTCCACCCTTCTAAACTCAACAAGAATGGTTCCCATAAATAGAAAACACCACAAAGCATAGTGAATATAACCACTTACAGTGGCTTCTAAGGAGCCTGAATGTCCACAAAAATCACAGTTAGCAAATGTATACAAAGCTGGGACTCAGAAACCAATAGCCATTGTTGTATACATAACAATGTGAAGTCACAGCTGCCAATTATTTAGCTGTTACTGTCCTTTTCTCTCTCTTCTTGTTTAATTTTTAGGTATTTTAATTTTTCTTCAGTTTGCATCCTCTTTGTTCCTTTTATCAAGCTAGATAGACAGACAGGTTTTGTGTGTGTGCATGTGTTATAGGTTTGTGTAACTTTGTGTATACACACACACATAAACAATACAGTAGAAAGTTTAACATTAAGTAATTCGTTTAAAACCGTTATCATATAACCTATACTTTCATGTGGGTTGCGGTACTTCTTTTTTAACATTATATGATATTGTATAATTTAGGATGAAAAAGCCAAATAATTCTTTGCCTATAATATTGACATCATAAATGTCTATTAATATTGATACATTTTCTTTCCTTTTTCTATATTTAGTACTTGCTAGTTAAATAATAGAATGTTATTAATCACTAATCACATTTTATACAAATTACTGTATTGAAACAATACAATTTATATTATAACAATATAATAAAATAAAATAAAAGATTAACTTCATTTACCATAACATTGTTAGTTCCGTGTAATAATGCAACAGTTGTAATGTTACAATGCAATATTAATTCTCTTCAAAATTAAAAGTGTTCCTTTTATATTCATAATCAATAATTCAAGGTAACTTCACAACTAAAAATGATGAATGAATGGCTTCCAAGGACAGTTTTATCATCTCAGATTTCACCATCATAGCAATTCTTGGATGTCTTCTAATTTGACATGTACACACATTATTATTATTATTATTATTATTATTATTATTATTATTATTATTGATGTTGTTTTGGTGACATTATTACAAATACAGAGCAATTAAGGAGCAAATTTCATGTAACTTCTGAGGCAAAGACTGAGATAGTATATGAAACAAACTATGTAGCTCCCATAACAATAGGTGATGAAGAGGAGTTTGAGGAAGACAGTTGTCATTTTCTAGTGTTGTTGTTAAAACCATGAAGGTCTCCTGACAAATATTGCAAGTATCCGTGCAGTACTTCACCTCTCTTTATGCAGCGCTCAAAACCTGATTAGGCACATCTTAAATAGTGGATTCCCCACTCCTAACTTTCTCCAGCCAGGAACATGCTAGCTAGAGCTTCCCAAAGATCTGTCCCATCCTTGTTCAGCCTGGTGTTGGTGAAACATTCTTAACAGGCCAGATGGTTAAACATTGTTGAGGATAGATATATATTATAGGCAGTATTGGTTTTAACAACTTCAGTATGAACCTAAGGCAACTAGCAATTTCGCTACTTGATTCCTGAGTAGAGATCTTGGACCCAGAAGCAAAGACGGGCACATATTTCAAATCTCTCTTCCTTACCTGATCCTCATATTCCCCCATACTTCCCCCTGCTTCTAGTGCCATAATTTTCTCCCGCATATTATGCCCTACCTCCCACACCCCCAAGCTCCCTCTGCACTTCTCAGCCTCAAGCCTTTCCCAGGTTTTAGCTGTTCCAGTCTGAGTATGTTTTTCTGTTGACAGCAGAAGTACAAGATCTGTGCCTCTTCCTTTCATTTTTCATGTTCTAGTTGCAGTGAATATAGTATAGGTAAAAGCATCAAAACACAACTTTTTGAGTGTTTATTAATTCAGAATAATGTGGTTTCATTGTAAGGGTGTTTTGTTTAGTATTTGTAAAGCACAGGATGTTGACAGAGCAGACACGGATATTTTTGAAACTTGTCTCTCTTTTTGCTCGCAAGACTACGTGGATCTTCATGATCTTCACAGGGTGTCATACCAACTTTGACAGAGTGCTGTTGATTGGCAAATATTTCAGTACCTGATAGCTTGTAAGACACCATAGCCCCAGGCAAGAAGTCCTGAGCTCATCCTCCTTCACAAGAGAATGTAAAAATGCACTGTCTGTCTTGTGCTTCGGCTTCTACTTTTCTTATCACTTATTTCCTCTTTCAGGCTTTGCTGAAGTTTGCATGTACTTGTCCCCTTGGGCAGAAATTACCTGTGAGAATCTTGTTTGGAAACAATCCTGCCAGCTTCATATGACAGTTGTGCGGAGAAATACTGAAGATTTCATTTAAGCAAATGTCAGTTTTGTGCTCATGAATGAAAAGGCAAATGATTCTGTGTACGAAAGCTGAAGAAAAGGCGATACCTCTCCCATTCCCTTCTACGGGTTTCCTTTCTTTTGGGATCCACCACCTCTGAAATCGTGCTCCTCTGTTCCATCATTCCAAACCCCTGAGAACCCTTTGCAATTTTGAATTGCAATCCATAACGACCTTTTCAAATGCAAGTCGTGTTCATTAGATCCCTGCTCTAATTGAAGGAAGGAAGGTCACACTTCCTCAGCCTTGTTCAGGTGTTCTAGTCTTCTGCACGCACCAGCCTTATTTGCATTAGGTTCACTGCAAGTACAGAAAAGGGAAATCAAGTCCTTTTACTTTTCCTCATTTTTTTTTTAATTTAAAATTATCATTTCCAAAGAATAAAAGAGGAAGTTCTATGGAGAATGAGATTCCACTTCTATTGATCTTGCAGCTTTTGTCATTGTGGCTGTTGGAGGAAGTAGGCAATCTGGGAGTGGAACCTTTTGTACGTAATATGCATTAGAATGTATCTTTGGGGAGGGGAAGGTCACTTCTCAGAAGGAAATTCTTCAGCAAATATATTTATATACTTTGCTGTTTTGTATACTTCTCCTTTTGTCTATCTCTGGCAACTTTCATAACTTACTTTCCAGGCAAAATAACTCATGGTTGAAATTCCAGGACTGTCAGTGATCATATATCAAATAGGGACTGTTGGAATTATAAATGAAATTCTCATATACTGTAGTTCCCGAAAAATTGCTGGAAAATTATACCAAATTAGAGAGGAAATAATTAGTTGAAGGTATGTCAGAATGAATATTTAAACATGGAAGAAAATAAATGGCTATCTGGATTCTTAATCTGCACTGCATACACTATCTAAATAGCACCATGGTGGTGCTATGTTTTTCATATATCATCAGATGAGAGAGAGGCTTTATGGAGGCCACCAATGTCAGAGTCTGCTTGGTGGAATATATATCAACTGCAGAGATCTCAGATACAGGGTTTCCCAACTACACTATCAAAAATTGGTTTAATTAAAAATGTCATGGCTTGAACTTTTAAACTACTGAATGCAGAATGTGTGTTGTGTTATAGAGTTATGAGCTGTCTGACAGTTTTCCTAAAGAAACCATTGATATATATTGCTATATAAATTATACACACTTAAAAAAAAGTACTGTGATCTCCAAACTTTGTCCTTGTCTGACCTCATTTAATCTAGTAAGAAGGAAATATATCTATGTACCATTCATATAGACAGATAACGGTGCACAAAACAAGGACTTCACTCCATGAGTAACTAACATCATCAAAAGTCTTAGAGTCTGAAGTAAAAGGAGCAGACAATTTTTTATCAAATATTTGAACTTCTGTTTCGGCCTGTTAACAAAATGAGCATGCACTAAGCTTTAGGCACACTGTGTTCCCAAAATATAAAGTTTTTGTTCCTCATATGTAACTCATGATTAGGAACAAAAGTGCTGGAAGGGATAGTTTCTTGTCTCTTTTGTGGAAGTGCAAAGAGCTGGATGTAATGTCCCCAAAACACACAAGGAGTGAATGAGGCATCATTTGAAATCAGTCAGGTCTCTAGGCTATTTCTTACTTTCTAACATTAAGGAGCCTTTTATTTTCAAATGAAAAATGTGAAGAGCAAACAAAAATAGCTCAGAGCTACTAAAACCCAATATAAATTAATCAAAGGGATCTTTTACAGTCATACACAAATAACTGTTTCCAAATCAAGGAGAGCTAATTGAAGGTTCAGGAGGGCCAAGAATATGGCTGTATCTATGTACTACTAAATCTATGTAATATCTATGTACTACTAAAACTCTCCTGTCTGTCAGTCTGTTTGTAACCTTCAATAGCACAAAACAGAGCATCATAGGGCAATAATTTTTGAACCAAGGTAATTTAAATCCGCTAACTTGCAGAATGAGTTCAAAATCCAGGACCCATTACCCCTGTGGGATTGAAATTTGGCCAAGTTGTGACCACTTCACTGCTACACTATACTTCCCAGAAACCCACAGGTTGTGTGGTGCAAGGGAAGATGGGAGAGACACATCTCTACCCTCTTTCCCACCTCTTTCTGGTCCCAGTGCCCAATCAGCTGGCGGTGAAGCTTGACAATTTAGCAGTGATTGCTGCTTTGGAACAGAGGCTAAAATTTGAAATCTCTTAATGGTGCTGGGCAGCAAGGGAAGGGCGAGGGAGTGACTTGGTTGCCTGCTATGTGGTAGGGCTAGCTAGGGGACATCAGGTTGACAGGTAAGCCCTCTTTCTCTCTGAAGGGAGGGGCCTTTGGAAACATGTTGGTATGGGGAATGGGGCTGCAGTTTTCCTTCTGGTCTGCAGTTCCCCTTGTTCCTCCTCCCCCCAGCAAAGTGGCATACAGTTCTATGAATCAGCTGAGGAGGAAGAAGAGGCTTCACTAGGAGTCTGCTGTGGGTTGTTAGGGGAGGAGAGAAAAAAGAAAGATGACTCAATAGATCATGAGTTGTTTAGTTCATTTATATATATTAACAAAGGATGCTTTCTAAATCTAAGAGTGTTCCTCTGTGAAGGTCGTATTTCTCCAGCATGTGTCTAAACACTGCACTGTTTTCAGGAAACAAATTGCTCTAATGAAGTATTCTGTCCCTGTTTATTTATTTATTACTGAATTCCCATGTCAAATCTGCCAAGAGCTACAATACATACCATAAGGAACAAAAATAAAGTGCTCCTTTTTCAGAATATGAGAGCTATTCTGAAGAAGACCTGAGCCAGTAGATACTAATATATTAGTATGCATGGGATGCTTGAAAATATTTTCATATCCCTGCGGGGTAAGCCGGTAACTTATTTTTTTCCAATATGAAGTAGATACAATTCCTTTCATGTAGATCAAAGATACATTCATGGCTGTCAATGGAAGTTTTCCATTTTACAATTCAGGAATTGTTCAACCATGTCAAAAGAAAAATTTCCGCCCAAGTCCTCTTTTTAATCATGTTTGTGTTTTAGATTGTTTCTTTAGGGAATATTAGTTACTGTGATGGAGGAAATTCACAGTGCAGTCTTTGGTGTTTAACATAAATCTTTTTATTTTTTTAGATTAGATATCATAGAATGCATTATTTTTTTAGATTAGATATCATAGAATGCATTTAGATTAGATATCATAGAATGCATGATATCATAGAAAAAATGTCCAACCATTTTTCTCTCTTGTGCCATTTTGGGTAGAATTCCATTTATCTATCCCTACCTACCTACCTATCTATCTATTTTTAAAAGGGAAGATTAAAAACTAATACAAGTTAATATAAACTAGACAAAGAAAAGAAAAAGTAAGAAATCAAAGAGAAACTGCAGGTAAGGGGGGGAAAGTAAAAATAAAATTGAAGAAAAAGATACAAGGAAACAGCACCCAATCTTCTTCACACCAAATAAAAAATACAATTATAAATTTACCTCTATCTCCATGGTTATAACATCACTCCCTTCTTTCTATAATTTATACTCTAATCATCAAAACCATAAACCATAGGTTAGTTTCTTGCTGTTTCACACTAATAGTCTGTAAGGAGTTTCCAGTTAGCAATAATGTAGATGTCTTTGCTCTGATCAAACATATCAATTTAGGCAGTTCAGCAAGTTTCATCATTTTCACCAATCATTCCTCCATCGTGAGTAATGTTGAATCTTTCCATTTTTATGCGTACAATAATTTTGCTGCAGTTATAACGTAAAAAAACCAAAGTTTTATTACTTTTTTCCACTGTTTGTCCACGAATCCTAAAAGCAAAATATCTGGTCTCAGTTTTATATTAATCTTTAAAATGCTTTGAATCAGTGTGTATATCTGAATCCAGATTTTTTAAAATTGTTTTACACACATGGTGACATATACAGTATCAACAGCACATCAATTATCTTTAAGATTATAACATAAAGTAAGTTACAATCCTTTCAGCCATATATTTTCCCATTGTTCCATCTTTATTTTATAACCAACATTTTAATCCACTTTTTTACTTCAATTTACTTCCATTTCAAATTTCAGTAAATGTATATACATTTTAGCAATTACATGATTGTACATATTTGTACATGGGGCTGCCCTTGGGGTGCACTCGGAGGCTCCAGCTAGTCCAGAATGCAGCTGCATGGGGAATTTTTGGGGTGGCAATGACCTCCCATGTGACACCACTCCTCCGGGAGCTGCACTGGCTGCCTGTGGCCTTCCGAGTGCGTTTCAAGGTTTTAG
>JANHFK010002643.1:84841-97241 GCA_036250565.1 Sibynophis collaris | reverse complement strand
TTAATTGTTCTCACTCTTAGGAAATTTCTCTTTAGTTGCCACTGGTTGGTGACCACTGGTTGGTGACCACTGCTGTAGAGTGTCCCTGGGGGCCGAGGAGGGCAAAAACTGGATGCGCTGAGGCCAAAAATTATTTTTTTCCTTGTTCTTTGAAATCTCGGAGCATCTTATACTCCGGTGCATCTTATCCATTTTCATCACCATTGAAACAAAGGGTGACTAAAGGCAGTTATTAAAACTAAGACAACCTGTACACTTTATTTTCTGTATTACAAAATGCATAATAACAGCATCACCCATTTTTTATAGGTAGTACTAATAAACAGCCTCCAGGGTCAAAGATCGTGTCACTATTAAGAGCTATTAACCTGTTTTATGCATACTCATTTTAGCCTTCATCCTCCACCCACCCCTGTCAGAATTGATGAAGCTTCTTGGATGAGAAGCAAAATGTTTTTTTTTTCCTTTCGTCCTCAAGGCAAAAAAACAGTCCAGTTGCCTTTTGATGAAAAAAGCACCTTTGCGAGAGCTCAGAAATGTTATTTACCAGCTTAGACTGAAGAACTCCACTAGAGGGAGAGCAAGCATAAGAAAGACAGAAGATTGCTGTGTTAGCTTGCAAGTTGACCCAACTTCTCAGCCTACGGTTGACTAAATCAAGTTCACCGAGTTAACCCAGTTGTTTAGGCTTGCATAAGATGGTGACGTACAAACCAGGATAGTACCCTATTCTAGCAATTCCTGTTGTGCAAATCCAGCCACAAGCGAGGATTTACGGAACGTCATTGTTGGGAAATAAAGAGCTACTTCTCAGCAATGTTTTTAGCCGTTTTGTTTTCCAAAATCGTTTTGTTTTTCATTAGGGACACAGACGAGGAATATTGGGGAAGATTTTGCTTATGTAGATTGCTTTAAAATACCAAAAGGGAATTTTAACTGTTTGGGAATTGGACTGCAGAAGTGAGTCACATCTAAATAAACAGTGAATAGAGCTGCAGTTTACATAGAACCAGGGTGACGGTTGTGGTTGCATTCTGTATTTTCGCCAACTCCTTGGAAGAAGGTCCCAAAACGCAGCTTTTAATAATTTTTTTTACTTGTTTATTAAATTTTATGCCGCTCTTTTTCCCTATAAGATGACTCTGGCTGGCTTTTTAAACTGGTCCTTCACCCAAATGGTGAGAAATGCTCTTGATACTTTTGCTCTGGCATGTTCGGTTTTTTGTTTTAAAGCTTTTTAAGGGATGCTTTATATACATAGATGAAGCACAAAAAGTAAACAGATTTTTTACTAGTAGGGAATGGGATGAAAGGTGTCTTAGTAGTTTAGCATAATAAAGTCGCCAAACGGGATAAACAATCGACAAATTGCACTGAAATTTTATTTCAATAAAATCGTGTATTCCAAACCACAAAATGGTAAGTTGCAATTGAAAACATTTGGAAACAAGAAGTTTATCATACTTTTTTTAAGAAAAAGGATTTCTGCCAAGAGACAGGGTGCCACATCTGCGGCCATTAAAAAAAGTTCAACTTGCAAAGAGAGTGTTTCTCATTTTATTTTATTTTATTTACTTTTTGGCAAGCTCCCCCCTCCTCCCCCTTGTAACATCTTTGCTCTCTTCCGTTATAACCTTCGCAGTTTTAGTGCCTTTGCAATAAATAAATATATCATTCCCCCATCACATGTGGTGTTTTTTCGTTTTTTTTTAAGAAAATATACAAAACGCTATACATCTTGTTCCGAAAAAGGACCAGCTATTTCGGGTAAAAGATTTGAACTGACATACGCACACAAAAAACCCCCCAAATATCATGTAAAGTTGACTGTTAAATGTAGGCTGAAGAGAGACAACTTGTTGTGGATATAATTTTTTAAAAGTCACGGTTCATAGAACGTAAAGGGTCAGTTGGATGTCAGAAACCTTCAAGTGTCACTCTTAAGTTACAAGTAGTCCTCGACTTAAACGGTTCGTTTAGTGACCGAAGTTACAACAGCACCGGAAAAAAGTGACTTATGACCGTTTTTCACACTTAAGACCATTGCAGCATCCCCGTGATCAAAATTTGGATGCTTGGCAACTGGTTCGTATTTATGACGGCTGCGGTGTCTTGGAGTCATGTGATCACCTTTTGCAACCTGACAAGCAAGCTCAGATTCACTTAACAACCATGTTACTCGCTTAACAACTGCAGTGATTCGCACTTAACAGATGGGGCAAGAAAGGTGGTAAAATGGGGCCAAATTCCCTTAACAAATGTCTCACTTAGCAACAGAAATTTTGGACTCCATGGTGGTCGTAAGTCGAGGACTACTTGTACAGAAGGTCAGAGGCTGGAGACCAGTACTGGGTTCCTAATGGTTCTGTCCGGTTCTTAGAACCGGTAGTAATGGCAGCGGGAGGCTCTGCCCACCTGCCCCGGATGTCATCACCGATGCTCTGCGCATATGCAGTAGTACCGCGCAGGAGCAAAGCGAGCGCAAATGCGTGCCGGTAACGAAGGTAAGTAGAACCCACCTCCCTGCTGGAGACTTCATTGAAACCGCCCTTAAGGACTATCATTATTGTACAATGTTCCCGCTCAATGGCTGTTGAGATCAGGAACATTCTTTCTGATCCAGGAACGTGGGCAGGGAACGTATACATAACCCTGTTTGCCTATAGCTCAATATAGTTTCAATTATTAAAATATGCGTACGAGGGAAGAAGTAGCATCTTTCAGGCTGGGAAAAGGATAGGCATTCCTCTTCAGCCCAATATATCCTGTACATTCAGAGTAATTGTTTCATAAACTACAACTTCCTTAAGACTGAATCTTCCTTGTCTTCTTGTGTGAGATTTCCCAACATCTCAGTAATAGCTTTAAGGTAACTAGCAAGCTTAAGGCTACTCTAGTATTCGAATGAGACATGAAACTCCCTCTATAAAATTCCCCTCTCTTGCCCACCCTTCGCAGTGCCCGTTGACCAGCCTAGCAATAACTGATGAACTCTGACATTTGGCAGTTCTTTGCTAAGCTGTGCATATCGACTTTTAGCTTACACTTCCTTATTTACATAACCAGCAGTACCACGTAAAAAATGGGATTCGGATTTCCTGAGTCTGCATTTGAACATTCAAGACGAGTGAAAGGTTGAATTGGAGAAGAAGAAGAAGAAGAAAAATCTTCCGTACGTCCAATTAATTCAGGACCACAATGATCCACGAATCAATCACGAGGTGGCCATGGTGGCTCCGTATAAATGAGACGAGACGAGATGAGACCTGTTGCCCTGAACCTGCTGGCAAGTCAGGGAACCTGTTAGTAATTCGAAACAGATCAAACCAAAGTGGACTCATTTGGTCCAGGAATGTTGGTGGTTCAAGGTGAAGGCTTATTTACAGTAACTTCTCTCTTATGTACAGCAACAAAATATATTACATCTTAGAAGAGCCACCGTTCCTCTCATCCCTTGTTCTCTGGAGGGTGTTTTGAAAGAGAGAGAGATGCTTCCTCAGAGTTTCATTTTCTTGACCACAGGAACGGGCAGCGCTTGGAAGATTCTCACGGCGTTCTCGTCGGTCTCCAGCTTGATCCAGAAAGGCTGGAAGCTGCCCTTGTAGCCGACAAAAGCCATTTTATCTTTAAATAAATAAATAAACAAGAGATTGCTGTGAGAAAAACGATCCCGGGCAATATTTATAATCAATTACTTTGTGTTTCGGCACCATCAGAGGCTATTTCCATGAATCATCATCATTTTTTAATGAACCCATAATTCCTTGCGGGGTGGAGTCTGGGCAAGTGAATGGAGCTGAGTGTTTACTGGCCGGATGTCCTTCCTGTCGTCAATGCGGAGTTTTGTTCAGCAGAAATATTCTCAACGGTGCCCAGAGAGCGAAATATCTGCCTCTACCTAGAATCGAACTCTCAGCCTCCTGATTGTGAGGCAAGAGCGCCACCTCTAGGCCACTGCACCACTCAGAGGCCGTTTCCATCAATGCCACAACTTAAATCTGCAGCATCTTTCCCTGAGAAGATGCATGTTGCTTTCTCTTCCTTTGTCCTCTCAAGAACCTTTCGGAGATCATAACCAAAAGCATCAAATAGCCGGTTTTCCAAGAAGAGTTGGTTGATTATTACTTTTTAATATTGAAGATGGTTGAACTTGATGTGCCTTTTGATCCCTTTCATCTCCACACTTCTATAATTCTATGAACAGCCCTTTCGCCCCAGTTTAATGGGTATTAAGAATTTTTGTTTAAAAAAAGTTGAATAGTAGCAAACTAGGAATTGAAAAAGCTGCATTTGGCGATAATAGAATTTCTAGCAATGTTCTAAGTATGAAGAACCCAATTTTTTAAAAATCCAGTTTTCTCTCCAGCTATAACATTAGGACAGATGGAACTGATGAGTGGAATACTTAAAAATACCTCTCAAATACATTTTACATTCAGTAAACACTGTGCAATATTCCTAAGGACTTTTTCCAATCGCGACACCCAAGTTTACTTTCCTGATGCAGAATCCTTACTATTCGTTGCTGTTCTTAGAATCCAGGATTGTATTTGAAGTACAGCTGAATTGTATAACTAATATTCATCCTTTGGTAAAGTGGGCGTGCCTTTGAGTTTGTCTTGATTCCTGGTGACTGCCTAGATAAGTCCCTGGTAAGTTGCCAAGGTAAGGTCGTGGCAAGAATTCAGAAGTGGTTTGCCATTGCCTCCATGTGTGGGCTGAGAGACCAGTCACCCAGCTAATTTCATGCCTAAGGTGGGACTGGACCTCACAGGTTGGTTTCTAGCCTGCTGCTTTAACCACTACAGCAAACTGGTTCTCCATGCATGGTGGCACAATGGTTAGAATGCCACATTGCAGGCTAACTTTGCTCACATGGCCAGGGGTTCGATTCCTTCGATCCTGACCAGCTCAAGGTTGACTCAGCCTTCCATCCTTCCGAGGTCGATAAAATGAGGACCCAGATTATTGGGGGCAAGAGGCTGACTCCGTAAACCGCTTAAGAGGGCTGTAAAGCGGTATATAAGTCTAAGTGCTATTGCTCCATATTCATCCTCCTAAAAGCCATTACTGAATTTTTGGTTGGAAAAGGGAAGGCCAAAACTGTGTTACAGAAAGGGCTTCTCCTCTCCAAAGCTTCAGCTCAATGCACTTGTATTAAGGATTTCAATAGTTTACCAAAATGAAACATTTGGAGAATATTCAAATGTTAAAAAAAAACCAAAAACGGATGGACAATTCTTAACGATTTTACCATGTCTTTTTCTCTACTAGCATTCTATGTGAAAAGACATAGGGAAGTAAAAAATTACGATCTGAAAAGAAAGGTGCAGCAAAACCTGCTAGAAAAAGTGCTCTTCACAGAATTAGCCCTCATAGCATATCACATTTCGTATTATATTTTACGATATTTATAACACATTACCTTTCAATTTAAAGCCTGGTTTTGCTCCAAGCGTCTCCAGGACTTTGGTCCATGGACTTTTTGAAACAAACCTTCCTTTTGAGGTCATCACCACTATAGAACTAGAAGAGAGCAGAAAAAATACATGCATCATTTGACGGAATTAGTTATTCACCAAAATTGATTAGCGGAACAGGTGCACTGCAGTCCTCATCATAGAAAGCCATGGAATTTAACTGAATCTTCCTTTCTCCAATCACCCCAAATTTGCTTGGTAAACCTGTTTAATCTGATCAATTTATGTATGGTTTGGTCGTGGACGTTCTTTTAATTGTTGATTATGCTGATGAATATTTCTGGTGCTACCAGAATTGAAGATTGCACCCTGTAATAGATGACTTTACAAATATGTCTTCTTTCTGAAACTTGGAGACCCCCGGTTTCCACTTAACTTACTTATTTCGAATGTTGTTGACGTAATTGATGATCTGCGCTGGGATTCCTTGTAGAATAACATTTTTGAAATTCATCCGGTCAACAACTTTTCCTTCGTGACCATCAATCACAACTACTTGAATACCCTCTTCAGAAAGATAGAATGACTTGCCATCAACCTACACAAAAGGAAAAAGCGATTTTTAACATCCTCCCAGAATGGAGATTTGGAAACAAATTGTTGCTTGTTCTGAATATTTTCTTGAATGCTTCATTTTGGATTTATGTGGTCTGCTTACAGAATTCTATTGTAAATTGAACTCAAGATGAACATCCCTATATAAATTGGTAAGTTATGGGGTACAAACACTTACTGAGATATAGGCAAAGTCATCCTTGAGATGGTAATATTTGGTCTTGTAGCTGTCTATCTTCAGCTCTACAAAATGATCCTTCTTGATCTATTTTTGAAAAAGAAAGAAAATGGCATTTACATCTAATCTTCAAGGATTTTCTAAACAAATTTTAATATTGGAATCAGATCTGGACAATTTATGGCCTTACTCTGAAGGCATCACACCCAAGATTCCAACAAACCTTTCATGGTATAAAATTAGAAACTTTGACCCATGTGGAAGAAGATATAATAGACTAAAATTTTATTAACACCATGAAATTAAAGCTAATCAAGAGAAAATCCTCTTGACTTAGATGATCCAGGACTGGAGTTTGGTTCTATAACTGTGTTCACATGTTATGCTGAATCACAAACTGGTTTCAGCCTGCATGGTTAGTTTCTGAGTCAATGGCTTGGGAACATTTTATTAATTGAACAAACAGATATTAAATTAACCATGGCTAAAGGATATTGAGTAAATACAAAATATGACAGATAGAATCCCTTGTCAGTAAACCTCCTCTCTGCCAACCCACGATGAAAGATTTTCTATTGAAGCCAACATTAAGAGAGACTCAAACCCAAGCCTCCAGGCTTAACATATTCTGAAGCTTTCACTAAAGTCAAAACAAGACCTTGAAAATCCCAGAAAGATATTCCCCTGAGAAAATTAAAACAGTAAATCAATATACCATGTGTGCGCTAGGCAGTTTTTTGGGCATTGGCACGTCCACGGTTGGCTTCTCGGCATATTTTGGATAAGCCAAAGCTTCACAGTCACTGGTACCAGTTTGCTTTGGGATATTGGCTTTGATCCTGATCCGTTCACAGCCTCGGTTGGAACAGAAAGCAAATGGCTCCTTCTCGTGCTGAGCTTTCAGTTTGAGAAATAACAACCTATTAAAAGAAAAGAAGAAGAAGAAAGTTGAACGGCCATGACCAAAGATATGTCATAGTCAAGACAACAGACATAATCTGAATAGGATGCGACTCTTCTTGGCAATGGCAAAGATGAAACTCCATGGGGACTTTCCAGTGGAGATGCACGCCCTTTTTCCTTCTACCTGAAGCCTGTATCCATAAGGGTTAGGATGGATTCTTTCCTTCTGGGCAGGAGGGACTGCAAGGGACAGTGTCAACCCTGAAGCTGGCCTGACCTGACTGAGGCCATTTTCTTTCTTGTTGCTTCAGTGCTGACACATTCTGGAGCGGAGGGGAAGGGAGAGTGGGGTAGTAGAGATAGTTGAGGTGCTGTAGTCAAAATAATATTCTTTCCCCTGGGAACCAAGGACATTCATGTGCAGGTGCTTGGAAGGAGGAGAATGGGATCATCTAACAACTTGTTATTGTCTTAATAGATATGTAAAATGTTTTAATTCATTGTTTTATTGTATGCTGCCCAGATTCACTTCATGTCAGATGGGTGGCCGTATTAATTTGGCCAAATGAACAAACAAATCAAACGTGTAGATAATTAGAACCAAAGTTTTAGCAGGAGTCCATATCAAGATTTAAAATAGATCGTTGTAGATTATTCTTTATTTTGATTCACCTTTTTTCTGTTTTATCTCCATTTTATTTCTCCACTGATATTCCTGTCAGTGCTGTGAGGTAGACCAGATAAAGAAACCAATGCCATATAGGTCTAATACTACTTTTGTTGAAGTAGATATAGTAAATAGATATAGTAAATAGATATAGTAACATGCAAGAGTCTTGCATGTCTGAGTGTGTTTTAGTTTATCTTGGTGGACTGTGTGCTGATTGGACCTTGTAACCAGTGACTCTGGGGAAATGACAAAACTTTTACTTTTAAAAAAGGTGATTAAATGAATTGTAAAACTAAGAAATATTATAAAATATGCTATGAAAAGACAAATTGATTTAATTGTGAAATGTGAAATATAAATTGAATATTATATAGAGCGGATGATGACATGGGTCATAGGTTTAAGAAAAGATTGAAAATAGGAAATAAGAGCTGCAATTAAAGATTGATATGAATTATATATTATGAAACGTGAAATATAAAATGAATATTATAAAATGGAAGAAAATAAGATACATGACAATAACAATTTACTGTGTGTTAAAAAGAGTCTGAAATAAAATTGGTAAATATGAGAATATGAAAAAAACTAAAGAGATATAACATGAAAAGAGAATAAATTACTATTTTAAAAATATGGCGGGCGGATGAAGATGTGGTTGATTATGGAAAAAAAATTGAAATGGGGAAAAAATAAAAAGCAGAGAAAAGAAGCACTTGGCAAAAATAAAATCAAGGAAAATGTATTGTATTTAAAAAGTGACGTAATAAGGGAGAAAAGAAGAAAATACTCCATCTAGAAAAAATGCATTGTTTTGTCTTTGTTTGTGTGTTTGTTTTGTTTTGTGAGAAAAAGAAAAATATAATTGTATGCAAATGTAGAAATGTAATAGGTATATTTAACAAACTAAAAAAGATTCGATGAAATAAGAATGTATGGATAATACCAGTTGAGGTTGATGTATAAATATATGTACCTATGAGAATGGAGAGCATTAAAAAAAAAATTCAAAAAAACCCCTTTTACTTTTAATTAGGTGAAGATTGGCGGTACTTTTGGAGCTGTTTTTCACCAGGCTCGTGCTAATATGAGATACACCAATAAATTGTTCTTTGTGGAAAATGCCTGCCTCGGAATTCTCCTTCTTGCGGATGTATTACTTGGAGCTCTGACATTCAGGCCTCTAGGATTTAAAACCAAACCCTCTTCCTATTTGGCTGAATCCCCATTCTCTTCTTTGATGGCCAACAAGAACTCTGGAAAAGTATGAAAAGCAGGCCTCTCTTCCTTCTTCCATGTTCTCATGGAACATTTCAAAACCCATGAAGGTAGATGCAACTGATGTATAGTCCCATGGAGCGAAGTGGCTAAGACCGGCTGTGTGACAACGTTGCAAGGCCACATATGGTATTGCTTTTCTTGCTGAAGACCTTCCCATCAAAAAGGACGCCAACGGGCAGGATTTGAACAATTACACAGACAAGCCCTAAGGATGACTGATGTTGTCATGCATTCAAATCCAATCAGAAATATAGCTCGCTCTACCCCAAAGGCGCCCATGAAAACTTGAGAACGCTTGCTAATTCCTTACCCAGTGTCTTCATCCCAGTAGTAGTAACCTTTGGTAGGATATCGATATTCAAGCTTGTCCATTTGAAGAGCTGGGTAAAACACCCCTGTTTTATACGTTTTCTTCAAAAGGCGGTTGTGAATATCTGAGAGAATGGAAAATGTTGTCCCTTTAGGATAACAAAATCCAACTTGGATCCAGTCGTTCCTAAATAAAGAAAAGGAAAATAAGCATTACTAAAAACAAAACAAAAAATCAACCCCAAATCTCATGACTATGACTTTTCTGGAACGCATCACAAGCCAAGTCAAATATTTAACTTTTTTTTTTCTTTTTAAAAGTGATTCTTTCCATTGCTGGCTTAAATGTTTAGATGCTGGTGCTTAACTAGTTCCAAAACGATTTAAAGATCCATTAATGTCATTATGGAACAGTTCTTTGGTGGTAGGTCATTGACTCCGAGTACAGAATAAGTTTGACTATTTCTTGTATTCAATTGTGAAATCATGATTTCTTTGCCTCTCTTTTGCAAGAACTTAGAAGATGTAGGGGAAAAGATAAATCCAAACAATAAATAAAATAAAATAAGATGGTAAAACTCAGAATGAAAAATTTTGAAATTATGATGCCAGAGCTGGGAGATTATAATAGCAATAGCACTTAGATTTATATACCGTTTCATAGCACTTTTATAGCCTGCTCTAAGCAGCTTACAGAGTCAGCATGTTGCCCCCAACAATCTGGGTCCTCATTTTACCCACCTCGGAAGGATGGAAGGCTGAGTCAACCTTTAGCCTTGTGAGGTTCTATCTGCCAAATTGCAGGCAGCCGGCAGGCAGCAGAAGCAGCCTGCAGTACTGCACTCTAACCACTGTGCCACTGCAACTCTGATATAGAGTCCCAAAGGTGCTTTTTCAAAAGGCAATTGGACTTTCTTAGTTTGGAAGACTAGAAAAAAACTAAAAGAACCCACATGCCTTTTGAAAAGCACTTTTGGGACAACCATGATCTGAATGTTTGAGAATCTTCATAGACATTTAGGAAATGGAGATGAGCACAGCCCCTTAGAGTTGGATAGGAGAAACCTTTGCTGGATTATTTTCTGTCTCCTAACTTATCTTTATGAAGGAACTTCTGTTTCTGTCATTGGCTCAAGTATGAAAAATCCAAGCTAGAGAGAAAAAATGTTTCTCATGGAGATAAATAAGGTAATGTAGGAGAGAGCATTAGTTAATCTCAACTATAGACATCTTTTTGGGCTCAAAATTAAGATATTACTTAGCTTCTCCCAACATCTTAACAGGGTTTGTTTGTGAATGTGTAAATATAGTTCTTCTTAGGATATCTACGTTGACCTCACATGTATTTCTTAGAACTCTCTGAGAACGTTAGAACAAATAAACTTTTTGTTTATTTCATTTATGCTGGGTCTTTTTGGAAAATATGTCAGAATTTTTCTCATATCTATGGAAATGGGCAAGGCATGTGGGGTTTTTATGGGTATTTCCCCTCTTATTATTATTTCATCTTGCCTTTAATCTTTTATCATAGTTATATTACTCAGTCTTCAATTCTGTATTTTTTTTAGCTGAGAAAAATCTGATTAAAAATAAGTTTTGCTTCAGAATAGACATATAAGAACTGCACTGTCAGTCTTTTTTAATTTATTTCAAAGCATTATATCTTTTCTTTCCTATTTTATTTCTTGTCATTTATATAAATCTTTACACAACAATACCTGCAAAGAGAGTTTGGCAGATAAATATGGGGAAGTTCCTTAAGGCTACTTTAGTAGCTTGTTAGTACCTGTTTTTTATTTCAAGTTTAGCCAGTTGGAAGCTAGAATATTTTCTGTTCTGTTTCCTTCTGACTGTCTGCCTTCAACCAAAGTGCTTCATTTATACCAATGGAAAGACCTCCAATTGTTCTGAATAATTATTAGTTGTCATGATCTATAATTATTATACTTCACATAAATTTGTTTCTCTGGAGTTTGTTCTGTTTAAAATGCGCTGATGATTTATGCAGCACCATATTTTCAAATTAAGTATAAGGATACCACTTCAGGTAGCAACATACATAAATTCCCTCCCCTTCCCTCCTCTCCCCAAATTTAAACTTTCTGGGTTTTATTATTGTCAATATCCCATCTTTGGAGAATATGGAAGTCCTAATAAATTCCACAAGGCAGAATCCAGTGATTTTGTTAAAAGTACATAACAAATGTTTTAGCATCACAATATAAATTTTACCCCTTTGTATATTTGTGCATCACACTGCATGTACAAATGGCTTAGAGTCTGCTTTTCTTTTTCCCATTTTTACCTGCCTTTTGGTTTCCTGTAGTAGAATATGCATGTTACCAAAGAGGGACAGTTTGGAGTAGTGCTTCTAGCCTTGAGCTAGGAGACCATGAGTTCTAGTCCCACTTTAGCATGAAACTAGCTGTGTGATTTAAGCAATGTTAAATCATTTGTGAAAATGCCAAGAAAACTGCAGAAACATGTCCAGGTAGTTGCCAGGAATCAAAAAGGACTTGAAAGCAATAAATAAATAGCATGAATTGCTGAAACAAGGCAACACTAGGATTGCACTTGCACGGGGGGGCTTTCCCATTCCCAAGCTGTAGTACTATTGTTGAGTCAGTAGAAAACTATACAAGTATTAATTATGCTTTTCCAATGGCCAGTCCCCATCCTGTATTTATTGTTTCTGTTATCAGTCATTATCAACATATACTAGAGGTTTGTGGCCTGCAATCTCTACTGTAGGTTTGTGGCCTGCAATCTCTACTGTAGGTTTGTGGCCTGCAATCTCCAGGGACCAATTACCATATATTTTGGAGTATAAGACGCACTTTCCCCCCCCTAAAAGGGAATAAAAATTTGGGTGCATCTTATACATGTAGCCCTGCCTACCCACTGGCCTCCACCCTTTTGCCTCTGCCTCCCAGCAATTTACCTCCTTGTACGCGCCCACAGAGCGGGCCTTCTGAGGGTCCCGTCGGCCAAACAATGCCGGCTGGTGACCCCAAGGGGAAGAGC
>JANHFK010002640.1:495542-509894 GCA_036250565.1 Sibynophis collaris | reverse complement strand
TTCGAACCTGCAGTAAATGCAGGCAGCTGGTGTTAATAACAGGGTGTTTAGACCACTGTACTACCAAGGCTCTTGGTAGTATAATATGAGAAATAATATGAGAAATCAGATGAACCCTGGACATAATTTGAATAACAACAAGAAAATCCACTTTGTCCATCTCCACGCCAAAGGTACTCTATTGGACAAAAATCTTACTTCAATTTCCCTCAATTTCTAATATTTCTGGGAAAGTGTATATGAACTGTAGCTTATCCTAGGCAGAATTTGTGCTGATTATTTATTTATTTGGTATATGATGCAAACATGACAGAAGAGAAATAAACATATTCACAGTCCACGTTATTGTAAGTAAAGCTTCTATGGGGGTATGGCAGTGGCCTCATAACTGAACATCCAGTTCAGCTATCCAGGTAATTACCTCTTTCATTACTTTGTGTAGGTCTTGTAGGAAATCAGAGAACATATATTGTAGGCAATCTGGCACAATATGTTTAATATTTTGCATGTCAGGACCACAATCACAACAAAGGGAATAGCTATTTTCCATGCTGACCTACAGGACTTCAATCTTGTGATGGACTGCTCATTGTCCTGGTGAATAGGGAGGGCCTTGTTATTTGGCATCCTTGACCACAGTTGAACAAGAGCTTGTTGTCTTCTAATGTGGGGTGGTATGATATTACTAAGGACTGGTAACCAGTACACAGAAGTGAGATGCAGTGTGCTGGAGTTGATAAGCATTGTTTGGTGGAGTTGCACGTCAATCATTTGTGTGTGGGTGCTATTAAGCCACACACTGGTAAAATATTTAGCTATGGAATAAACCAAAGCCGAAGTTGTTGTTTGTAGAGTGTTAGCATCAGCATCCCAAGATATTTAAGCCAGTCTGTTTAGTAGTTATGGTGGCTTTTCAATTTTGCAGCTGTTTTTTTCAGATATTGTCAGAAAGTTAGTGATCTGTCCAGTGTAATCCGTAAGTACTTCCAAGAGTTATTACATTGTAAAATACAGTTCCAGAACTTCACTGAAGGATGGTAATTAGCATTTCTATTGCTGAGGTGTAATGTGGCTACTTCTGTTTTTGTTAGGCTTGATTGGAGGCACCATTTTTTCAAGTAGTTATCTAGCTTCTGGAGATCTTGAGAAAGGATGTCCTCCTTTGTGTTGAGGAAACATTGAATACCCTTTCTTATGCCTTCCAGTCTGCCTTACACAAACTTTAAGCACACTTTTCATTGCCTTTCAGTTACTATTTTGGTAGATCAGATGTTAGAAGTGCAATTCATGTTTTAAATTATGGCTTTCTTTTGAACTAATCTATTGATTGGTACTGTTGTGCATCATTTGAATTTGAATGCTTAATTTTTTAAAAGCTGCAGAATCATGAATGGTTATCAAGTGTCCAGTGATCTCAGAAATCACTGAGAGCACTGTTCAAAATATACTAAGGTTGCTATACAATTTTTGAATCTCTGGGATGAATGAATTCAAGTGAATTCTCTGGAATTTTCTAAAGGTTGATTTTTTTTGGCATCAAAACTGTCCTTCAAACCTAAGTCAGTATTTTGCTACTAAAACTCCATAAACTTACTTATTTCTGTGACCAGTATTATCAACTTGAATTTTAACTTTTCCATACTTTTTTTTATAGCTCTGCTATAATTTTAGGTAATATAATATAATTTTTTAATAGGTCTGCTATAATTTTGGGTGTGTAAAAAAGAAACCTGGTTCAGTTCTTTGAAATATTTCATATTTTGTATTACAGGTAATCCTTGACTTGTGACCACCATTGGAATGGGATTTCTAGTTGTAAACTATTACATCATAAATTGAGGTACTCATGTGACCACACTCAATTTTAGGACATTATTTTAGTGATTATTAAGTGAATCATCAGAATCGTTAAGGAAATTCTATGGTCATAAGTGTGAACCCATTTTTCTGAATGAGCATTTTTTGCAAATGTTTTGCAAATCACAACTGTGTGACCATGGTATGTTGCAACCAGTTGTAAAAGCAAGAAGGCTGCAAGGTACCCAAAATGCAATCAGGTGAATGTGGCACAGCATTTTATGATGGCCAGAAGTGCTTTATGTGTCATAAACACCCATTCTGGGCTTGTCACAATTTTGAAAAGTCATTAAGTGATCGGTTGTAAGTCACGGACTACCTATAGAACAGTTTTAGAACAGCAGTTTGGTCTTACTAATTGATGAGTGGTAACTTCTTTTCCAACCCATAGAAACTAATAATCTTTGCTAAACAAAATTTTCTACTGTGAAATAAATATGGATATGAGATTTATTGCAGAGTCCCAAAGGTGCTTTTTCAAGGGGCAACTGGAATTTCTGGTTTTTCTTTCAAGGAGTTTTGCTTCTCATCCAGAACTGAAGAAGCTTCTTGGATGATGAGTGAAATGTCTTAAAAGAAAAAACCAGAAGTCCAGTTGCCTCTTAAAACAGCACCTTTGGGACAACCATGACCTGGATGACTGAGAATCTCCATAGATATGACAGTGGCATCAGTCGGCAGGTACTGAGAGGTGGCAACAGTATTTGAAGGAAAAATGATATATGGCAGGGCTGCGTCTGCATTCTTTATGTTACTTTTCCTGAATCTGGAGTCTTCAGAATTCATGCTGAAGATGAGAAATGAGAAGGATAATAGCAATATAGCCTACTACATGGAAAAATATCTTTATGACTCATATTGGAGAGGCATATTTCAATATATGGTAAAGTAGCCTAGAATATGGGGCCAGGCTCTCTGAGGGATCATTTCTCCCTGATTACATCAGCCCATCCCATTAGGATCTGGCAGAGACAGTATGTTACAGGTACCACGTGCTTGGGGCTTACACTTGGATGTGAGATTTATCTACTGTAGCACCCATCTTATGGAACATTTTTCCCTACCCTAAAGCCATCCTTGTTAACATTCTAGACATCGCCCAAGACCTGATTATGGTATTAGGTCCGAGAGAACCAGATATGTTCTTAGATCGCTCCACTGTAGTTGATACCGGTACATTCACTCTCTGTGTATGCTTTGTAGATTTGAAACTTTCAGTATTCTAATTTTTATATTTTTATAATGACTTTTTATACATTTGTTGTTTTAAAATGTTTTATTATTTGATTGTACACTGCCTAGAGTAGCTTCTTCATAAAGAAACAAACAAGATTCCGCAAGCTGAATGTCTTCAGCTATTTAATTATTACAATAAAATGTGTGAACTTCAACTTTTAGTATTTCCCATTCTCATCTTTCCTACTATCTTCTCCTATTGGTAATCTTGTGATTTATCACTTGTTGCTTGTATCTTAACATTAATGATTGTAACTATGATTTATGACCTATCACTTAATTGTTTGATTGAGAGCTTATTCGCTGTGAGACAAATTCCTTGTGTGTCCAATCACACTTGGTCAATAAAGAATTCTATTCTATTCTATTCTGTTGATTTAATTTTCTAATCATTTAAATTGGGGGGCGGGCATCATTAACCATTGCTTCAGCCAATAGATTTTATTGGGCTGGCTCTAACATGCTATCAACCAAATATGGAAGAAGTTGTTTAATTTCCCAGACCAATCAAGAAAACTTTGGATATCACTTTTCTCATGTTAATTTTCCCTCTCCTTATTCATTGACACTTTCCAAATCTAATATGGTGGGAAAATGTCCTGGGGGTCCAAACTACTTCAGTTATTTAATTAGCAGGGTGAAATGCTGAAGTAGCTTCTGTGGATTTCTGGTTAGCATGTACGTTTTCTGTTTATTTACTTAGGGTTAGTTTCAAGTAGATTCCAGCATGTGGCAAAAAGGTTGAACAGAGTTAGTTGGAGCTTAAACATCAAACACCCTCCCACAATGGAGGCCCGCTCTCACACACACACCCGCCTATATTTGCTGAAATAATTCATTTCATTCTTCTGGATCTGAGCACTGGTAGGGTGTGCCTCCTTATGGAAGCACTGTAAACAGTAGTCTAGCAAAAGAGTCTTGGCAAACAGTTATCCATTTTAGTTTTATTAGAAAAGGATCCCTTACTGTTAAAGGCATTGTGCTAAATAGCTGCCTACAAATTGTTCTGTCAGGAAGCCGTTATGCATTATTCGGTGAACTGTGCAGAGAGTTTAGTTTGTTTACTAAGGTTTCTTTAGTAGTTAAACATTGTATTATAGCTTGTTTCTTTTGTAATGGTTTCTCTTCAAGCTGTGGCAGCTGCCCAGAACAACCTTACTCTGTTACATGTTTCTATTTCATTTGAGTCAGTTCAGTGAACCATAGTAGCTACACCTGGCAAAAGTTAGTAAATGCATGCTGTAACTAACGTTGGGGCAGAATCTTGCAGGTTTTTGAACTGTTTCAGCAGGCATTTTCTTATTTGCTCTGCAGAAGTTCACTAGAAGGGGAACTTTTTCTCTTTCTTTTTCTGTCTTCAAGTGGGAAATTCCTATCTTACGCATTTCTTCATAAATCTTACTTCTCTTCAAACATATGTTGTTAATATTTATTGCCAGCTATTCTAACATCCAAGACAAGATTTTTGCATTCTTGCCTGAAAATGCTTGAGGAAACCAAACTATGCAGAACTATTTGGCTAATGGCTGAAATGTGCAAACTGTTTTAAATATCATACATAACAACTCTACTAAACTGGTTCTCAACTTATTTCAGAGCAGGGCTTGGTTTTTTTGTCAACAGGACAAACAGAGCTCAAAAGCTAATTTTCTCTTAAACATGAAGACATATTTAACAAACAATGGGCCAGGTGAGAGAGGGATACAGGAACAGTGTGTTTATTTCTCTCTCATAATTTGCAATAGTGGTTAAAAGGCGCAAAGAGAAAAGGTGCAGTCCCCACCAATATGTTTTACTAAAGGAGCATTCAGGGTAGATAAAACAAATCGATATACATTTACTGCACCATGAAATTAACTTTGCTACTACAAGATGTGTGGTGGCTTCCAGTTTGGCTGGCTTCAAAAAAAGGATCAGACCAATTCATGTAAGTCAGAGGGATCGATGTCTCTTAGCCTTGATGGCAGCGAGACTTCCCCTGAAGGCCATCCTCTGAGAGCATGGTAGCCTTACTTGCGTAGTTGGTTGGCTGCTATGAGAACAGACTGCTGGACTGGATGGGCCAAGTATCAAATCCAGCAGAGCACTACTTAGGTTCTTATATTCCAGTGTTTGAAAAGAGAAGCAGCAATTGTACTTGAAGATATGAACAAGGTTTTTGTATTGATCAGTTTGACATAAAACCAACATGAAATATACAACATTTAATGAAATATTTGTTTTGTTCTGGAAAGGTAATGCTGTACAAATCCATGATTATCTTTTGAGAACTTTAAAATGACATGCATACTAGTTTATCTTAGACATATTAGTTCCCGTAGACTTTAGAACTTCAGGTTGGATAAAAGTTTAACCTGTTGTAATAGCTCATTCCTCTCCCAGGGATGAGATGAATAATATAAGTGTGGATGCAAGCAAATGCCAAATTATATTTGGAGAGGTTAATATCTATTACCTAATGCCTTCCAGTCAAGAGCTGATATCTAAATGTGGGCTACACCCTGCTTTAGGGAAGTAGACTTCTGCTCACAGAATCCGTTTTCTTGCTCGTGTCCTTTGTATGTTGTCTAATAGCTGCTGAGGATAAGTTGATGTTTTTAGCATTTCTGTGAATTCATTCTGCCATGATTTTTCATTCCTCTGGTTGTGGTCAATATTGAATTCAGCCCAAGGCCTGTTTGGAAGAAGGATTCATTGAATTCAATTTAGGCGCCAGATATAGTGTATAAGGGTAGCATTAGAATTGTACAGATTTTAAGTGGGTGTGCATTAACAATAAACAATTTAAGGGTGTAAATATAATGTGCCTGACTGCCCAACTGAAATGGACAGCAGCAAGCATGAAAATTCTTGCCCAGAGATGATTCGTTGGTTGGAGCACAAGGTAAAAGCATAATCTGTATATTTTGGTGACTTGGAACAGCAGGCTCATATCTATAGCTAAAGGAAAATATTTTAACTATTCCACTATTTCACTTGGAGAACTATTCTTCTCCAAAACTGACATAGCAATGTATCTGAGCTGTGGGGACACAGTGGTTAGAATGCAGTACTGCTGAGCTAATTCACTGCTCACTCCAGGAGTTCAATTCTGAGCAGCTCAAGGTTGACTCAGCCTTTTATCCTTCCGAGATCATGGAAGTAAAATGAAGACCCAGATTGTTGGGGGCAATATGCTGACTCAGTAAACTGCTTAGAGGGGGCTGTAAAGCACTGTGGAGCGGTATAAAAGTCTAAGCGCAATTGCTATTGCTATCTGGCTATGGGCAGAGGTTTTGGTTGTAACAATGTATTTTGCAGCATGCAAGTTTGTTTGTGTATGTGTAAGTGTCACAAGCCTGTAATCGGTGAAAATGATATAAAATAAGAAATTGTACACATTTAAAGGGACAGTTGCCAGGAGCTACCACCCAGAATCACTTGTTGAGGTGGGCAGCTAAAGAAATAAAACAAACAATTCATTAAGAACTAATATCATCTATAGATAAGTTGGAAGTGGAATTCCCAGAACCTTTCTCTCTCACTGTAATTTATTAGCATGTGGTTTGTTATTCATTTATTGCTGGCATAGATCTGCTTGCAGTACAACAGATGGGAAATATATGGGTTTCTTGACCTAATTTCAAAAGCTTTTTGCAAACAATTCAAACTTTTCGCCAAAGTAATCAGATCCTTTTCCAACTGTGTGCTGGAGGGGAGGGGGGAGATATGGGGGGGTGATGTCACAGAAAGGAGATTTTCCTTTAAAACTACAGAGAATGTGTTGCCCTCAGCATTGGGCTTCAACATTGGAACCCCCAGTGCACTTTTCCTGAGTGTTCCACAGAATAAAAATTAAATAAAAAACATTGGGGACTTTTTTTAGTGCTCCCAGTAGTGAATCAATGAAAGGCTTTTTGCTAAGTCATTTTCTATGATCTTAGAAGATCCCAGAATATTAGCAAACTGCCCTCTAAATTAGGGTGGATTTAAATCAGATTCATATAAATAATGGTTTAAATCACTAATTGGGAAGATTTCGTTTTACAGTTTAAACCAACCATTATTCTCAAGTCTGGAAGGCTCTATAATTTCTAATAAATTGCATTTTTGTTTGGTGTAACACAATTTTATATTCTTCAGGATTCTGCAGTACTTGCAGATTTAGTTTTTAGAAGGTACATATTATATAGACTTAAATTAATCAGTTTTTTAAAGGTAAATTTAATCTTAATGGGCAATGTTTTTTACCCCTAATTATAGACTATTTATGAAAATATGCCCCAAATAGGATCTGTTTTATGACCTGCTATCATGATTAGAATTGATTGATATACCAGAAGCTTATCCCTCAAATCATCAGGATTAGGATTGTAGGAATTCACGTTGTATTTTGCTTTCAATGCCTTTCCCCTGGCCATGAATATACAATATATGTACAAAAGCCATAGTCCTTTCCAAAGTTTCTCCATTATTTCAAAATCCCTGTATTCATTGACCTTCTTCATCATTTACTTTTAGAAAGAGATCAGTTATCAAGCAGAAAGTAAGATCTCTCTCACCCTCCCCAAGAATAGACAGAAATAGCACAATAACAGAGACAAAAATCCTGCTGAACATTCAACTTCTCCTGTTTGTCATCCTATAGTTCTCGGCTCTGGCTGAAACTAATTTTGGAGACTTTTCCTGGCTGAATAAATGAGCACATTTATATTGTGCATATATGTGTGGATGTATATACCTGCCAAAAGCCACATTCTCAATAAAGGGGAAGTCAGGACAAAAGAAACAATATTAATTGAAGTAATGTCTGTAAACTAAGGTACCTTGCATATATATGAGTAAATTGGTTCATATCTGTAAGTGCCAATTATTTTATGTAATTATTAGAAGTTATGTTCCTCATTATATTCATTTTTATGATACAGAAAAAATTAAAATCTTATTTAAATAGAAGAAACCTTTTTTAAAAAGATAATTGATTTTTATTCACCCTATTATTGGTATCATCATCCAACCTCATTGTATGTACAATTGGGCAGCCTTATGCATTTATAAAATAAATATTTTGGGCACCTTTTTATGGCTGGCCCAAGATATATGACATGAGTTAGCTTTGCTTCATAAGGCATGCCTTTTGTATGGAGGCTTCCATGTAAACTATTGCTTTTTATTATGGAGCTATTTGAAAGTCGTCTTACCTCTGAATTATATTACATTCCTGGGTTAAATATATATTTGAACATGCTAGGATGAATTGAACTCCCACTCTTTGGTTCCCATTAAATTTTCCTAATTGAAGAACCTGATGTTGTGAAGCCCCTACATTTTCTCTATTCCAGTGCCCCTCCTCCAGAAATCAATTTGAATGTGGCAGGTAAAGGTTAGACATACTAATTTATTATTTCTTCTAAGGAGATTCCTTTAGTCATGAGGGAAACAACTCTATAGAGTGCAGAACATCATTAGCAAATTATTGGAACAGAAACTTGTGCCTTAGCTAAAGGAAAATGCATTTCTTAATTATTGTTAGAATAAAGACAAGCCTTGATTAGAACCTCCACAACATTCAAAGTTTGCCAGTGAGTTTAAGCTGTATCATGTGGTAAAGACTATGATCTGTACGGTTGCTTTTTTTAAAATCTAAAAGGTAGTCATTTAATTCTTTTCATATCTTGAGGAAAACTCAGTAGTGATGAGAGGCAATTGAATGTTTCCATTCTGTTATCTTAGTGATGTTTTTATTCCATTTTCAGGACTGAAAAGATAACTTGGACTATATCTCTATCTATACTTACGGGGTTTACTATAGTAGTATTTCTCTTCCATCATGCTGCGACTCAATTTATTTACCTACTGTTCATTCAAGCTGTGCTCTATTAAAATAGAATCTCAGCTTTTCTGCTTCCTTTTGAAGACTAGTTTAGTATGACAAATTCTAGGGCTACAGTAGTGGCCAAAATTGTGGAAACCTTTTGGGAAAAGTGTATTTTTGAGGTTTGATTGCTAATAACACCACTTTTTTGGGAGTAGTAGCAAAAAATTATATATCAGTGGAAAGATTCTGGCTCTCCTTGATCTCTCAGCAGCTTTTGGTACCATTGACCATGATATACCACGTGCCTCAGGATTCTGCCTTATCCCTCTCCTTTTTAATATCCATGTAAAGCCACTGGGGGAGGATTAGGTGCTGATGATACCCAGCTATATGCCTCTGCCCTAGCTGACCAGGTGAAGTGCTGAGTCTGTTCCCAGTGTTCAGAAGCTAGGAGCATTTGGATGGGGAAGAATAGGTTATTGTTCAACTCTGTTAAGACTAAGTGGTTATGGGTTTTGGGTCTCCTGGATTTGGAAGTTGCAGAGTTTCTATCTTTGGTTCTGGATGGGATGGCACTACCCCATTCAGACTTGGTGAACAATCTGTACTGAAAAAGCAGGAGGCAGCTATGACAATGGGACCCTTTGCACAACTGGGTCTTGTGCACCAGTCACACTCATTCCAGAACTTGAAGGCCTTGTTCATGGTCACTCACACTTAGTCACCTCCCAATTGGACTATTGTAGCATTGTGAATAGTTACGGGTTCAGCTTGTTATACTACAAAACACTACAACCCTGTGAGCTGTACTGGCTCCTAGTAGGTTTCTGGGTATGATTCACGATAACGGTAACACTGGAGATAGGACTGGGTTACTTGACAGATCTCCTCCCAAGAACATTTGCCAGCCCCACATGCTCCCCTAGGGGGTTTGGCATCTTATGGTATTTAGGAAGCTTTTCTGTGGTTGCCCTTGCTTTCTGGAATGATTTCTCACCAATATATAGTTGTCCCCAATTCTCCTTGCCTTTAGGACTTGCCCCTTCCCCCTGGTATTAGTTGCTGATTGAGTGGGAGCACCTCCTGCCCCAAGTTGTTTTGTTGTGTGCTTGGTTACTATTTTACACTTTTGTATTTGTATATTCGTTGCTAGATTGTTATTGCTGATACATTTTCCAGAGTCACACAGAAATTGGGTAGTCTTATAAATCTTAAAATAAACAAATGCAGTGTTCATCAGTATGACATCTATGGCAACTGTTAAACTTACTTGCTGCTTTTGGTTCTTTACAGTCTGCCCCACATCACAACAAAGAAACAGCATGGCTGCAAAGGAGAAATTGGAAGCAATGTTGAATGTGGCCTTACGGGTGCCAAGCATCATGCTTTTGGATGTCTTATACCGATGGGATGTCAGTTCCTTCTTCCAACAGATCCAAAGAAGCAGCCTAAACAACAATCCCCTCTTCCAGTACAAGTATTTGGCCTTTAATATGCATTACGTGGGTGAGTATATATTTATGTGGCCTGTGGAGGGATGAACACAGACCCGTGTTTCTTGACTGGGGAACATGCTATTGGGGAATTCTGGGAGTTAAAGTCCATATAGCTTAAAGTAGTCAAGATTGAGCATTTATTGGTAATTGTTACATTTCCTCTGAAGTAAAACCTCTTTCTAACTAAATTCATAGCATTCAGTTATGTCATAATTGACCCTAGGAACTAAAGGAGTCAGAATTGCAACCTCCTCTTCACACTTTAAAAAGACATGCAAATATTCCAGAGGCTTTTCACTAGAAAGTTACTGAGAAACACAATCTGTTCTGAGGTGGTGTTTTCTAGACAGGAAATTCTGTTTTTAAAAGCCCTTGTGCCATGCTTAAAACACAATATTCATCACTGCTTTCTCTCTTTCTTTAAGATGAACTCAGCCATGCTGGACTCAACTTCCCCTCCTTTTTATTTCTGATATGAATGAGGAATCACTTCCTCAGTAGACACTAGGAAGTGAAAAAAAGCAGAGGTTATATTGTGCATGCTTGGACAGATAAGAAAATTGCATTCAGATATGTCAGTACACTTTTTAGAAAAAGTGTTCAGTTCATCTTGCCATGTTCCTTCAAATCAGTAACAAAAAGAAAATTGAGGCTTTTGCTTTCAATTTCAGTGAACAGTAATTTGTCATTAACAGATCTGCAAGGGTAAATGTGTTTATTTTTAATTATGGTTTATTTGAAGAAACCAGATTGAATCAGTCATTTATTATCTTGATTCTTCCAGGAAAGGCAATGTTAAAACTGATTCATGCAGTGGCTGGTGCATAAGAACAATATGGGGTGGTTGGAAACAAATACAACAGCATGTAATCTCTTTTTTCATGCTGGCTGGACCATGTTGTCCTAGGCTCTATCATAGCACTAAATTATGGCTTATTGTTCATCCCTTTGAAGCTCTTCAAAGAAAAACAATTTCCTTCAGGAAGAAAAGCAGTTGGAACAAAAATTAATTGCCTTTCTTGAATATGTGGAGGAGGCTGTTGGTTTAAGTAGTTTCATGATTTAACCAATATACTTGGGTCCAAAAAGTGTAAAGTTTAAGTCAAGACTATAAAGTAGATAGTCAGAGTCTTTCTCAGTGTTTCTTGAATTTCACAGTGCAATCTAACCTATTCCAACCACATTAGTGAGATAGTCCTTTAATTCTGAAGCAATTTTTAATTGAAATATTTGCAACTGCTGTACCTTTATAAATGGATCTCGGGGCAGGATGAAATCAATAAAATAGATCAATATACAATAACAGGAATGTTAAAACTCCAGTAAGACTTATTACTGCATATTTTTATCATTGGTATTTGAATTCAATCTATCTATCTATATATATATTGTTAGCATATTTGTCAGGGCATACAGAAGCTGGCATTATTATTTGCAAACATCTGAGATTTGGAAGAATATGGTCAGGTTTATGAAAGTTTTGTGCCTTGGAAACGATTCACATCACATCTCTTACTAAGCCATAATGAAGTTGATTAGTTTGGAGACTGGTGTCCAAATGTGAACTTATCTTTGTTGTATAGTGTTCATGTGAACTGGGTTTTTGTGTCTTACTAAATAAACCATTATTTTAATCCTGGTTCAGCAATATGTGTGACATATCATGGATTTTATAATAATAAAATAGCTATGGATTTGGGAAGATGAGCAATATTCTGTGGGAATGTCCAAGTTGTCAACTGTAGAAACAATTAAGAATCAGATTCAAAACATTGAAGAACTACACCTTAATGAACTCCCTTATAAAAGAAGGCTGGGGTTCCTGTCACAGTTCCCTAGATCCTATATCAGTGTGGCAGCGGGTGCCACAAGTGACATGTGGAGCCATACAGTGGGCACACGAGCATTGCCTAGCTCAGCTGTAGCATGCATGCACGCATCGGCCAGCTGATTTTTGGGCCTTCCGGGCCCACTGGAAGTTTGGAAACAGTCTGTTTCCGGCCTTTGGAGGGCCTCCAGGGGGGTGGGGAAGGCCCGTGTTTTGCTCTCTCCAGGCTCCAGAGGCTTTCTAGGAGCCTGTGGTGGGTAAAAACGGCTTTCCCTACCTCCCGGAAGCCCTTCGGAGGCCGGAAACAGCTGGGGGCAGGGCACATTGAATTATGGGTGTAGGCACGCGTGCATGCAACCCACCCACACTCCTCCCCTTTTTGGCACGCGACTGCAAAAAAGTTAGCCATCACTGTCCTATATCATATCCCTAATTTTGCTTTAAAACTCCCTATTGAAGTTGGTATGAATTTTTTATTCCTTGGTCATATAGTATTGGGCTTGACAAGCCCTCCTGTATTCAGAGGTTTTCAACTAATGAAAACAATTTCTGATATTCAACTGGTCCAATAGATTAGCTTCTCATTGCTGCACTTTAGCTTTAAAGCATGGTGCAGATGTGTGGTGCTCTAGATCTCTCACCCTTAAAGTGAGCGGAACTCTTGGGAGTTATGGTTCGCTAATATCTGGAGAAAGGCAGCCTTGCCTACCGGTTCTTTGAAGAGTCCTCTTTGGAAGGCTTTTCCATTTTTTTTAAAAAAAATCCATACAAGTGCTGAGGAGACCCATGTGCTCAGAATAGTAGAGCTATCTTTCCATTTCCTCAAACACTGGGATCTTCCACTTCGAAGAATTTCCTGCCATTTTGAGATGGGCATATTTAAGAAGTTAAGATACCTCCAAACCCATCCCTGGAAAATAATGCTAAACGCTTCTCTTGGGTCTCCAAAATGTTGGTCTAAGCCAGTGATGGCGAACCTATGGCACGGGTGCCACAGGTGGCACGCGGAGCCATATCAGTGGGCACATGAGCATTGCCCTAGCTCAGCTGCAGCGTGCATGCACGCATCGGCCAGCTGATTTTTGGGCCTTCCGGATCCACTGGAAGTTGGGAAACAGGCTGTTTCGGCCTCTGGAAGGCCTCCAGGGGGGGTGGGGAAGGCCCGTTTTTTGCTCTCCTCAGGCTCCAGAGGCTTTCTAGGAGCCCGGGGAGGGTGAAAACAGCCTTCCCTACCCCTGGGAGGCGCTCTGGAGGCAGGGCATATTGAATGATGGGTGTGGGCATGCACATGCTTGACCCGCCTACGCTCCTCCCATTTTTGGCACGCGACGGCAAAAAGGTTAGCCATCACTGTCTTAGATCATGTATGAAGATGTTGAAGAGGACTGGGCCCAAGATAGAACTTCACGGTGCCAAGAAACACTGCTGATGACACCAAGCTTAGGAGAATTGCTAACAACTTGGAAGACAGAACTCACGATTCAGATTCAGTTCAGTTACATCAATTTTCTCTAATGTAATAATGAATCTCTTCTTTTTAAAACTTCTACCCTTTCCTCTTATGGAATCTTCCTTGACTCTATTTTGTACAAAGATTAGCAGCATCAAAACTTTGCATTAACCGAATTCTCACATCAAATGCAACCTGGTATAAATTTGCAATTCACCCTAACTTGAATGTCACATGATTGTAACTTGTACTAATCGTGACTTACCTGTAAATCCAGGTGGTTTATTGAACCAAGTTTTCTTAAAATTCCAGTCTGTGGAGGTGAGGCTTATGGTTAAACCACAGAGTTTTTGTCCTGTGATATTAAGATGAGCCATTTGTTTTTGGCCTATTAATGTTAATCTTTGTGTTCTGTCCGAAACTAACCCCAAACTAATGAAACTAATTACATGTGTCTTTGTGCGTGTTGTATTTCTGAGTATGCACAACACACGTAACCTGATATGTTACAAATACAGTGGCAAATTTGCATTTGCGTGGCAAATGAAATTAGGTTAAAGTTATTTAGTATTTATTTATTAGTTTGTCAAACATGTACAAGATAGCAGGTATAAATAATTAATTTATTTATTAAATTTATAGACCGCCCTTCTCCTTTGCAGGACTCAGGGCGGTTTACAGTCAATTA
>JANHFK010002640.1:458115-474135 GCA_036250565.1 Sibynophis collaris | reverse complement strand
ACTATTTTTACTTCCCCCCCCCCCCTGATTTTTATTGGCCACTCTATAAAGCATAGCAGCAATGCATGCCCTCAATTACAAATTGTAAATTACTGTTGTGTCTCTCAGCTTAAGGACAGATAAAGGACTAGTGATGGCTAACCTTTTTGCCGTCGAGTGCCAAAAGTGGGGGAAGCGCGCACACATGTGCCCACACCCATAATTCAATGCCCCACCGCACCTCGCCCATGCGTGCGTGACTCCCCCTCCCTCCCCCCGCTTTTGGCACACAATGGCACAGTGGGCCCAGTAGGCCTGTTTTTGCCCTCCCCATGCTCCAGAAGCTTTCTTGGAGCCTGGGGAGGGTAAAAACAGCCTTCCCCACCTCCCCGAGACCCTCCGGAGGCCGGAAACACCTGACTTCCAGTGGCCCTGAAAGGCCTGAAAATCAGCTGGCCGGCGTGTGCATGCACATTAGAGCTGAGCTAGGGAAACGCTTGTGTGCCCAAATATATAGCTCCATGTGCCACCTGTGGCATGCGTGCCATAAGTTCGCCATCACGGGACTAGTCTCTCACTTCAGCTTTATGAATGACTATGCTCTCACTTGTTTGCATTAGCAGTTATAATCCTTCCATGCCAGGGTTGTGAACTTCACTTTCTTTCACTAGGAATGAGAGCTGAATCACACAGTTGATTTTTTTTCTTCACTTTTTGCTCAAGGAAAAAGAGTTTGCAGAAAACTGTAATATTATTATTACAGGAGAGGGAGTTACGGAGTAATGGGGGAAATGTATACAGTACTTTCCTTCCCAGCCTAATACAACTTCCTGGAGCTAATAGGAGGGAAAGAGGGAGAAGTGGCCTGGAAAAGATTAAGCCGCTTCATCAGCAAAAAGGCCCTTGAATTGTGTGTAACTGATTGGCAGGAGAGGGGAAGCTTCGAGCCTTCATCCCAAAGGTGCTTTTTTATTATTATTAAGTTTTTCCCCAATATAAACATACATGTTTTGTGGACAGTACATTAATTGGGTCAGATCTTTTTTATGCAACGTTAACAATAATAATACAATACAATATGTTGTATGTGGTAGTATGTAGAATTCTAATCTTCCAACTTCAAACAATACTAGTCTCATTTCGTATTCTTTTTACATTTTCCCTTTTAATTTATTTAAGCATAAATAACATTTCTTCGCACCCTGTGTTTATTATCCCTTAGTATTTTTATTTTCTGTTGCCAGCTAATTTACAATGGCAGTGTAGTAGAATCTGTTATACTTCAGGGGAAGATAAGATGCAGTTATGTCAAGTTATTTTTTTCTTTGAGTTATATCTGCTGCACCTTTCAATATATCTTGCTTCTTCTAGGAACAACCATTTTGTTCTTCCAGTTATAAAAACAGATAAAGCACAAGCATCAGTTTATATAGTAAAGCAGCTCTCTTAAACATACCTATTAAGAAAAAAAATCTCACAATACATTATTTGAACAATAATTTTACAGAATGCTTTATGGTTTCTGGAATTCGTCTTTGGAAAAAAAATTACTTGTTCTTACAATAAATTTTGGAGAAGTGAAACTGAGCAGACAGATATTTGCAACTTTGTAATAAAGACAGTAAATCAGCTGTGTTTTGCAAATACAGGTAGTCTACAACTTACAACCATTCATTTAGTGACCGTTCAAAATTACAATGGCACAGGGAAAAATGACCGCTGACCATTTTTCACACTTACAACCATGGTCATGGGTTCTAAATTTGGACGCTTGACTGGTGATATGTATTTATGACATGAAGACAATTTATGACATTGTCTTGGGGTCATGCGATCATCTTTTGCAACCTTTTGACAAGCAAAGTCAATGGGGAAGCCAGATCCAGTTAACAGCCGTGTTCCTAACTTAACACCTGCAGTGACTCACTTAGCAACTGTGGCAAGAAAGCTAATAAAAGGGGGAAACAACTCTCTTAAAAACTGTCTTGCTTAGTGGACACTTTGGGCTCAATTGTGATTGTCATTAAAGGAGACAGTCCTCAGTTAACAACAATAATTGGACTGCAGTGCATGTAAGGCTATGGACTACAAGATCTCCGAGATCTCATCCGGGTACCCTGTTCCCCCCCAAAGTAAGACATCCCCTGATAATAAGCCCAATCGGGCTTTTGAGCGCATGGCAATAAGGCCAAACACTTATTTCAGGATTCAAAAAAATATAACACAGGGAAACACAGTAGTCCTTTACTTATGACGCCAAATTTTTTGCTGCTATGTGAGATATTTGTTAAGTGAGTTATGCCCCATTTTATGGTCTTCCTTGCCATTGTTAAATGAATCACTGCAGTTGTTCAGTTAGTAACACAGTTGTTAAGTGAATCCGGCTTCCTCACTGACGTCGCTTGTCAGAAGGTTGCAAACGGGGTTCGCATGATCCTGGGACACGGCAACTGTCATAAATACAAGTCAGCTGCCAAGTGTCCGAATTTTGATCATGTGACCTGGGGGGGGGAGAGGTGCTGCAATGGTCATAAGTATGAAAAACCGGTCATAAATCAGTCTTTTCAGTGCCGTTGTAACTTCAAAAGGATGACTAAATGAATTGTTGTAAGCTGAGGACTACCTCAGCAGCAGGGCTCCTCTGGAGAAAAAAGCAGTGAAGCAATTTGCAATCTCTCCTGCTGACTTTGCCTTGACCTGGCTTGTGAGAAGTCAGCAGGGAAGGTTGCGAATAGTGATTGCATGACTGTGGGATGCTGCAACTCTTGTAAGGTGTGATCCAGTCACCCACCAAGTGCCTGAATTGCGACCATGTGACTGGCGGTACGATGGTTGGAACTTCAAGGACCGGTTAGAAGTACCACTTCTTCAGTGCCCTTGCTATTTTGAACAGGTTATTAACTGAGGACTACCTGTACTGCATTATGTTTTATTGTTTTGGATTGAATTTCTTTAATGAACAGATCTCATTGTGGTTTTTTGTTTTTTTTAAAAGCAGTGTTTATCAGCTGATAATCTAAGAAAGTACAATTATCCAAGTTAACATAATCTAGTTCAAGGAGATAGGTATACAACTGCTGAGGTTTTGTTGTGTTTACAGGAAGTCCTCTTCTGATAACTGCCTTGCTTAGCAACTGTTGAGTTAGAACAGTGATGAAAAAGGAAATTTGTGATCAATCCCTGCAGTTTATGACCTTTGCAGGTCGGTGAAGGAAAGAGAAGCTGAAGTAAGATTGCAAGCAGAGTCATAGTTTCATTCAGTGACCACTATGCTTAACAACTAAGTTGCCGGTCACAATTGTGGTCGCTAAACAAAACTACCTGTATCTTTTTATGCCTTTAAGGTACTGTAGAGAAAATGTGGCTTTAATAAAGGAAGGAACAGAAGGAAAGATTGGGGCAAGCAAAGAAGGAATATGTAGGTATGTAATTTGGGATGGGCAGGAAGTTCAGTTATGTGGCTGGTCTGGTATATGTATAACATTTGTCTGTATCTAAATCAGGGGTGTCAAACTCAAGGGCCAGAGGCCGGATTTGGCCCGGCGGGGTGGTTAGATCTGGCCTGTGAAGCTGCCCTGGAAACAGTGAAGGTCTGGCCCCCAGTGCCTCTGCCAGCAAAAATGGAGCTCAGGAGGACTGCATGTGAAATGCATAGCTCCGTTTTCGCTGGAAGAAGGTTGCAGGAGGCAGTCACAGCCGAAAACGGAGCTGGCCACACCCACTCTGGGAGGCCCTCTCCAGCCCTCGGAGGTCAAATATAACCCTGATGCAACCCTCAATGAAATCGAGTTTGACACTGATCTGATCTAAATGAAATGAATCAACATAAACTTAGAAAGAAATTGCAACTGATGCAACTAGTTAAGGGATTATCTTTATAAAGATCAGAACAGTATGGGCCTATTTCAGTGATAGAGCTACTATGAACTTTGACAATTGATGACTCTCAGATAAGCTGCAATGTTTATCTTTTTATACCTTTGGCAAAAGATTGGTCCTTTTATCTCTCAAATACAGGCAAGGTCATCTATCTAGCAGAGATTTTGTGGCATGCCAAAATGTTGGCCTTTTGTCAACTGCTTTGTACACAAAGGAAGGTTTCACAAAGCAAACATGTTGTTAGGGAGGTTTGGTAACTTCAGGAATGAAATTCAGATTAATTAATGAATTCTTGGAATAATTCAGTCGTGAAGTTTTTAAGAAGATGATATACATCATCAAGATTTGTCACCAGTGAGAACCATATGGAATAGGCAGCTGTTTTTTTTTTTAAAGTAATGTTTAAATGTTAGACTGGGCTTTCACTTTGCACTAAACCATTATGCTTTGTGACATTGGTTTCATATATTATGATTGGTAATTTAACAAGTTAATCGTGGTATATTGAATAAATCATGGTTAAATACCATAACTTTGTATCTTGCATGATTCTGGTCTTAAACTACCTCCATTTTGCAAATATCGCTGAATGTTAAAAGTTCTTTAATGTAGTTCATTTTCTTTTAGGGATTATGTAAGAAGTGAGCTAGAATCCGGTTACGAAGGGCCAATGTACTTAGAGCCTCTTTCCATGAATCGTTTTGTGACAGCTTTAATCGGTGAGTACATCAAACATCATCACCTTCTATAGAATAGCAGGATTTGCTCAGGATTGCAATTAATAAAATAGATTTTACGCCACCAATAACATCCTCTGAGTAATCCAATAACATTTTATGTCATGTTGTTGCATGCCCTGTGCTTCCATGGGATCCTTTATAACAGTAGAAAACAATATTAATAGCAACAGTTCCTATTCTCATATACCAGGCTGGAGTATGAAAATAGGTCTTAATTAGCATTGTGTCACTTCAGCAATAATATACTTATCTTTTTAATTCTTTGACTTAAACTGGAAAGGAGGGTGCCTTTCCTCAGCTTACGACCACAATTGAGCCCAAAATTTATGTTGTTCAGAGTAAAATTTGTTAAGAAAATTTTGACCCATTTTATGACTTTCCTTGCCATATTTGTTAAATAAATCACTGCAGTTTCTTAAATTAGTAACATGGCTAGTTACGTGAAGCTGGCTTCCCCATTGACTTTGCTGATCAGAAGGTCACCAAAGGGGATGACATGGCTCCGGGACATAAATATAAGTCAGTTGTCAAGCATCCGAATGTAAATCATGTGACAATGAGGATGCTGCAACAGTCATAAGTGTGAAAAGCGGTCATAAGTCACTATTTTTAGTGCAGTTGTAACTTTGAACAGTCACTAAATGAGCCGTTGTAAAGTAGAATAGTATTCTACTATGTTGACTCCAAGATCCAATTAAGACGTTGGGAAACTATTATTTCCCATTGTTCAAAAAGTACTTGCACAAATCTGTGGTTGTCCTATTTTCCTTCTTTTGCGATCATGTGTAAAAGAATTCTGCAGAGTAGATTGTTCAGTAAATAAGATCAACTCAAGCTTTGATTTGCTGCTGTTGTTTTTTAAAGAAGCCACAGTTCCTTCAATTCAAATTCAACATTGATGGGTTATGGTTTCTTTAAACCTAAACCTTGTATATATGAAGCATACGCTGGGAAGCATATGAACTGAATCCAGTTTACATTGCATCAAATGGTGTTTTAACCTATTTGATCCAGACAGAGCTTCATAATTGTACTGCAAGCTGTCATGAGGAATTCTTTCACAGAGCTCTCAGATTACTTTTTTCTGGGATACCAGATGTCCAGACTCTGGAATCCCAACATCTAAACAACTGTTCTCACAACAGCTGTCCAGTCCTCTTTGATCAACACAGAGGATGGAAGCAGAGCTTCCCAACTATCAACAAAGAAAATGAGTCAACCAATTTACTGAATTGGGGAACTTGATACCGTATTCAAGCTTGAAGGAAGATGGGCTTTTGGTTTTCATGATGGCTTTGTGATTTTGGTTGGGGTTTTTTTTTAAAGATTTACAGTAAAAGATTGATAGACTCTTTCAAAGTGAGAAACATTCCAGCCCTGTAGCTCAAAAGATTTGTAACCCATAGAAAGTTTACAGCTGGTCTGACAGGAAATCATTTTGCCGTTTAATAATGAAATCTAAACAGCTTACTTACTGAAACTATGGTGTGTGACCTAGTCTTGGTTTTTCATTTATTTTGTGTTGATGAATGGATAACAGTTTTGGAAAAAGTTTGCTCTATGGACAACTTTTCCATCTCCCCGTTTGGGCTAATTTTCTGCCATTCATTATAAGCATGATTTATTTGTTCAAACAGAGGAAGGAACATGAGTTATTGCAACTTTAAAATATTGATGTCTCTTCTGTCTTTCATATATCATGCCAGTTCATATTTTACAGTTGTTAATTCTTTTGGGAGTATCCCCATATTTAATTTCGATGAAAACATGTACATTTTTTTTTAAAGTCTGATTATTCTTTTTGTCCCTCTGCTAGTTTAGGAACTAATTTCCAAGGTATATTATATAGATAACCAGACAGAGCCTCTCTGCTTGGAAGAAACACTAGAAAAAGAAAGAGATGGGGAAGGCAGGGGGAAAGTAGGAACCAGATCACAGCACAAATATGGTGTGCAACTTCTGCTTTCAATTTAAGAACACTGTGTATATGATGGAAGATTCATTAAAGATCCTGATCCTGCTACAAAAGTCCATTTAGGGCAGGGGTGTCAAACTTGTGTTGTCATGTGACGTATTGCGACTTTTCCCCCTTTGTTAAACTGAGCATGTGCAAGGCCAGCACATGACACATCGGGCCTGCGGGCCGTGAGTTTAACAGCCCTGATTTAGGGGATACAACTTGTTACATTTGTTGTAAAACATCAGTAATACTCAGAAGAAACAATCTATAGTGTTTTGTTAAATTTCTTGGGATCCCCAAGAAATTTTGTATGTAAAGTAATAAATTTTGAAAAGAAAGTAGGAGAAATCCCATCAGGCTTCTAATAGGAGACCAGAAGGGAAAAAGTTGCAACGCAAAAGAATACACTTAATATCCAGGCACAATCACACTGTTCATTCCCATCCTGATTTGTTAAGCTATATTCTTTCTTTAAAGCCCATTGATTTTTAACCTTTTTACATTATGAACCTAAGCACACCTCATGATTGTGAAATTAATCATAACTTGTACAACTAATACAGGAGAAAAACAGAGAATTTAAAAATGCATTTTAATTATTACTTATCTCACAGGAAATGGGGGTTGGATACTTGGAAGTTATCCAAAATCCAGAGAGATACCTTGAATAAGATTAATAAACTAACTGGGAGACTTGTCAGAATGGAGGCAGCCAGTATAGAAGCTTACTTCTAACTCAGCAACCAATATAATATTTTAATAAGATGATAGATGTTTATGAGTAAGCCAATGTAGTAATCATTCCAATCCATGCAGCTACTTTTAATGAGCTTTTAATTTTCAACTGTTTTGAATATATAGTGGGATTGTGCATGGTTCAGAACTATTTTGAAATAAATTCTTTGGACATGTCTTATGCGTGAGCACAGAACAGTATTCTCTGTTTTCTACTAAAGCAGCCACCTTTTTCAGACCTTGATACAGTTGCTTTAAGCATAGTTGGCTTCAGCAATTCAGTGCCTCAAAGGAACTGCAGCTTTGTTCGTGCTTAATAGAAAGGTACTTTGCTCCTAAAAAAGTTATTTCTCTAGATCATTTCCAAAACAATTGCAGCCACATTATAGAAACATGTTCGACGAAACTTTGTGGTTCTTGCTATTGTACCAGTTAATTATTCTGGAATAGTACTCAAAGTGCTACATGTTCTTTCTCCATTTATAAAAACAAACACTTCATAGAAAAGATGCACAAATCTGCATTTGCATACAGTTTTTCTCAGAATACTGAAAGCTTGAGCAAAGATTTAACGAGAGAGTCACTGTGATATAGTAGTTAAGGTTAGAGCTAGTCCTAGTTATGATTGGATCTGGGAAAGCCCAAATTCAAATCAATTATATATATATATGCCTGAAAGAGAAAGTGTGTTTTGTTTTGAATCCAAGACAAACAAACAAGTTGTTGAATTTATTAAACTCCAGAAATTTTGCCAATCTTTTCTGTGAGATTTTATAGGGTGTTAGGGCAAGGCTTCAGTGTCTTAATCCCTCTCTTTTCCTTAGCCCATTCTGTCCTGATATCTCTAGTGAGCCACTCACCCGCTTGATCTTCCCAGACCTTCTCCCAACGGTTGCCAGTCTCACTGATCTTCCTGGTCTTTTCCTCCTCCGCACTTCTCTTTGGAACAACCTCATTTTTGTTCTGTATCCAGAACAAAGCAGTTTCATTTTATTCCATATTCAGACCGTCCTTCGGTTCAGACATGAACCATCTAAACTAGCGCTCACCAACAGGAGGTTCGTGGATCACTGGTGGTCCGTGAGAAAACTTTGGTGGTCCGCAGAAAAATTATTTGCATTTTTTATATTGTACTAAATACTATTTATCTTTTTTTTAAATATATATTAGTGGTCCACGGGATTTAAAATTATGAATTTGGTGGTCCCTGAGGTCCGAAAGGTTGGTGACTCCCGATCTAAACCATATACAGCTGTTCTGTACATGAACCAGTTTGTACATCCCTAAAGTTTACCCTCGGCCTGAAAACACACCCACTATTCACTAAAAGTGACTTTTAGCATACACACTCTGTCCCAAATTACCTGAAAGGGAAGTTGCTGAGATACATTAGAAGAAGGCTTGTTGTATATATTGCCTTGAGCTGCTGGAAGGAAAACAGAATGTAAATTTAATAGCAATATAAAAGAATGATATAAATAAGATCATTACCATATATAGTGTAAGAAGTAATTATCGTAAGACTTGTTTGTTGATGAAAGTACCAAATACTGGCTTGGTTCTCATGTTTGACCTTTTGTATTACTGTATCTACAGAATTTCAACCCTTTGTCTACATAAGAGCTGATCTTGTTCTATTATTTATTAATTCATTTATTTATTTATATCCCACCTTTAATATTTTTTATAAACGATTCAAAGCGGTGAACATATCTATTACTTCTTCCTATTTTTATCACAACAACAACCCTGTAAGGTGGGTTGAAGTGAGAGAGAGCAATTGGTCCAAGATCATCCAGATGGCTTTTATGGCTAATGTGGGACTTGAACTCATGCTCTTCCAGTTTCTAGCCTGATGTCTTAACAACATTACAGGATCAACTTTTGCATTAGATATCAAGCAAGCATTTACATTCTCATCAGGGAAGTTCATTATCAATATTCAAAATTGATTTTGTTTAAATTCAAGATTATACAAGGAAATTATGGTTGCAAATATCCTGATTTTTGCACTGGTAAAGGCAGAATTTGTCTTTATTTTAATAACCGTGTTTACTGAGCCAATATGGTTAAGTTTGAACCTGCCCTAAGAAGGGTGTGTGTCTGCTATTTTAGCCTCACTGCATTTTTTACAAGCATGTCATTTGCAAAACACTTAAACACTGGAAAGATGAAGTCAAACTGAATCATCAGTTAAGAAGTTTCTTTGATGAAGAGCTAATATGTAATTGGTAAGGAAATATAAACATTTTAAAAGAAAAAAAAACAATGGTTGTTATATACTGTATTAGGCAATTTGGCTCTCAAGTAGGCTTTTCATTACTCCTAAGTATCACATCTTAGAGCAAGAGTTACTAGTGCAGTATAAGGAGCCCTTACCGATTATGGGTTGTAGTATGAAATTTATCAAGAATGCAGTGTACCTGCAACCCCATCATGTAATTTTCAAGATAACGTTCACACTCTCTCCTGTGGTGTACTTACCCGTGACCTTGGAAGTTTTTGAAGATGTTATTTGAAGTACTCTACATAAATGCACGAGTAGTAGATACATTGTTCCGGTCTGGTCTTTTTCATCTTAACTTATAACACTGTTGCAATATTCATGATTATGAGCTGATTTCGTTTATATAAATTTAAGTGATTTTTTTCCACAAGTTGTTACAAATGATGGGCCAAACGAAGTGTATGAGGAACTAGTTGTCTTCTAATTTTTGGACCACTTTAATTCAAAAAGAATGGAGCTTAAATAGTATTTTTTTAAAAAGCCGCATATAGGATTATGTTTCATTGACAAGTGTTGGTTTTTAATTTAGTTCATTTTTTAATATTTATATGCATAATCTGCAAAACTGAAAGTGAATATTCACAAATTCCCCGTTTCTGCAAGTTTCTGAGATTGGGCTATTGAAATTGGGTGGTAAAGAGCCAATTAACAGCTGCATGTTTTCCCATGATTATTTGATAAAATAAAAACTTGTATGGTTTTTAAAAATACGTAGGAGACCTTTATTCCAGTGGCATAAAAAGAAATCTCCTTTGAGTCAAACTTGATTCCTGGTGATTTCACAGAAGTGCCATATAATTTTCACAGTAAGAAGACAGTTTGCCATTGCCTTCTTCAAGGATATATAAATGATATTCCCCTTTTAAAAAAATAAATAGCCAAACCCATAAAATTACTCATACAAGTTATATGTCATTGCTAAATGAGAGGGACAATCTGAATAAAGATGAGATGCTATTTGTTGGGTGTTTCAGAGATAGAGAGGAAAAGGATTTATAATGAGAAACTTTTTTTTTTTTTAGATAAAGTGACAGGATTTAACTGTTTGGTGTTCTTAATTCTTTGCAGGTCAGCTGGTAGTCTGCACCCTTTGTTCTTGTGTCATGAAAACCAAGCAGATCTGGCTCTTCTCTGCTCACATGCTCCCTCTGCTGGCCCGGCTTTGTTTGGTTCCTCTGGAAACTATAGTCATCATCAACAAATTCGCAATGGTGTTCACTGGCTTGGAAGTCCTCTATTTCCTGGCGTCGAATCTTTTGGTGCCATACAATTTAGCGAAGTCTGCCTATAGAGAACTTGTCCAGGTAAGAGCGATTCTGTAAACAGTACTGATGATACATATTTTGAAAAAAAACCCGGGCAAATTATTCACTTCTTTTCTGTGGATACAAGATAAATATAGGTCGTTCTCGGTTTATGACCAAAATCGGGACCAGAATTTTCATTGCTAAGCAAAGTGGTTGTGTTAAATTGGTTGAGATCCAATTTTATCTCATGATAGTTATTAAGTAAGTCATACGGTCGTTAAGTAAATGCAACTCTCTTCCCCCCCCCCCCCGACTTTGCTTATTGGAAGCCAGCTGGAAAGATTGCAAATGGTGATCACATGACACCAAATTGTTGCAGTGGTAATAAATACATGCCAATTGCCAGCCACCCAAAGTTTGATCACATGACTGTGGCGATGCTGCTGCAGTCATAAGTAAAGGACCAAGTTGTAAGTAATTTCTGTCAGTGCCATTATACCTTCAAATGGTTACTAAATGAATGGTTGTAAGTTGAGGATTACCTGCACTTCATATGACATTTTAAATAATGAGTGGGGGAAAAAACTGGCCACATTATTCAATGGGTAGCTGGGAATTTTAAGGAAAAAATGTTAGAAAAGACTGTCTTATCCATAACTAATGTAAGGCATTTTAAAGCAGGAATTTTGACTTACTGCTGCCAGTTAGCTATATTTTGAATATTAGTTGATATTCACTCCTGATTTCTCATTAGACCTTCAACACCAGATTATAGCTGAATGTGAAAACAATACTGATGTAGAAAATAATTTTTTTCGTATTTTGATTTTGTTTTTTTAAGTGATGAAATATGAGTCTGAGACAGGTCTAAAAGGGTTAATAATCATTTTGAAAATGGATTGAAGCTACATCCTGTATCAAGCTCTCTATTAAGCCTTATTTATTGATGTAATTTGTTATTAAATCATAAGCAAAGTGCCATGGATTTTAGGTTGGACTGTTCTAATGTAATATCAGTGCCTGCAACTCTTTTTTAAAGATTCTTTTTATCCCATTTTTATTACTTTTATAAATAAGTCAAGGTGGCAAACATATGTAATACTCCTTCCTCTTTCTATTTTCCCTACAACAACACAGTGAGTTAAGAGAGTGACTGGTCCACAGGCATCCACTCATCATTAGTGCTTAAATTGGGACTAGAATTTAGTTTCTTGGTTTCTAGCTTTGTTTCCTAACCACTAGACCAAACTTTATTCCCCTCCTGACTTTTGTTGATTTATCCCGTAAAATCTCATCTACAACATTTTGTACATTTTGACACCATTCCAGGATGCTAAATCAGGATAGCATTTCCCTTTTCTAAACATTGCCTTTTGTGTGTTTGTAATAAATCCTTTGGATTAAAAAATACTATGATTCCTTAAATTGTGTAGTTAATGAACCACTGAAATTGCTAATTATGCTGTTGCAATCTCTAATGCAGCTGTAGAATTGAAGACATATAAATAACCATCAGCTTGTTAATTAACAAGATGGTCTGCTCTCTTTTAAAATAGCAATCTTGTAATTCCATTTTCTTCCTGTGTCGCTTAGGGAGAATTCAGTGGGCAACAGTTATCAAAGCTGATTCAACTGACTAGTTTATTCCATGAAGAACAGCCCATTTCAGCCAGGTGCCCCTAGAATCTTTGCAACTAAAATTCCTATCATCTCTAGGAAAGAAAAAGGCTGACCTAAAGGACAATTAATATCAATTAATGGGGTGTTAAACATTTAACTAATGCTACAATGGGAACCGGTAAGACTGGTAGAAGGATGGAAGAATAGGAGTGTTTTATTTTGCATTTCCAATTTTTTTTTGCATAAAGTAGTATGAAGCTGCAGCGTATTTCCTTTTTGTGAAGCTCAAAGGGACATTTATGGTGGTCCATCTTTCCTTTTATTCTCATTAGAAATCTTCTGAGTTAGGTTTGGCCACAATTTGGCAACTGTTCCCAAATAATTGGCTGAATGGAGATGTGAGCCTGGTTCTACTGTTCAACACATTTTAACCAAAACAATGAGTCTGTGTGGCTTGAAGCTAAGGAAACTGCATAAAAGAAAAATTGGAAGATGAGTTCTTGGTTTGCCCGTGCATCCATTTTCTCTCTCTGCTAACATAAAAGTTGGAAAGTCTCCCTTACAGATCTTTTAAGGACAAACCGAACAACCATCGGTAGATCTGCTATCGGCACCATGCGGATGTTTATAAATTACTTGAATCCTAACCAAAACCACCATGCTGTATTAGATGCCACTTAATTGGAACATTGATGCATGCTTTTCATGTTGTGGGCAACTTTTTCCTACTTCTGTGCATGCAGACTGGGCTGCCCATAGGACAGAATCCTTAATAAGCAGCAGCTCCACTGGAATTCTTCCAAATAGTCTAAGAGAAGAAACAACATCCAAGGGTTTTCTATGTACAGATTTCTTGTCTTCCTTTTCTGTGTATGTCATTGCCTCCTTAGAGTTTGTTCCTTATGTTTCTTTGATTTAGAAGGTATCTGATTATATCCACATTGTCGCACGCACAACGGTTAGGGCACGAAGGCCACTTATGTCAGCATTTTACAAAATGCTGTAGCATCTGTAGAATTGGATCTATTTCATTTTTTTGCCTTTCCTATGAAGATCTGAAGGTAGAGTATGTGGCATACTTCCTCTACCCCGAAAATAGCTGATTTCCAGAACCCCAAAAAGGAGGGTATTCCGTAGAGAGGGAACTTTGCAGCCATTGAGAAATGCCAACTGTGTTACAGTTGAGGATCATACTATCCTTTTACTAACTTTCTTTGTAAATTACTCAGAATGTTTAAGCTATTTAGAAGATACTCATGTCCTGCAGTTTTTGTAGGAGAGGTGCTAATAAAAAATAAACAGTGTTTGAGAATAACACTGTACAGTGCAGAACAGAACAAAGGAAGAGTATTATATAAAGTAACATAATTGCCACAGAGTTAATTGCCCCCCAATTGCATTTCAAGCAATTGGTACGCAATCTAATATAATTATAGCTCAGTGATTTTGTGTTAAGATTCTAATCTTCCATAATCACCAGTTAGGAATAGCAACTTTTGTTAATAGCACATTGTAATCACAATCTTATTTCTCCTAAAAAAAGAAAGTGCATGCTTTCTGATGCTTTTTTTAAAAAAAATCTAAAACTTCCTACCGAAATTGAAGGTTTTTATTGCACAAAGCCAGGCTGACGATTGACTCATCTTACACAAAAGTTGGTTCTGCTTCCATTAATACTGAACGTGAAAGGGCCATCAGTAGATGGGAAATGTGCAGCAGAGTCGATTTCGTTTTGCAGGTACCTCTCCAGGGCATGTCAGTTCTAAAACCACATTTCTTGGAGGGAAAAGTAAAGGCAGAACTAGTTACAAAGCATAGCCCATTTCTGGATGCAAATTGCATTCCTTGCAGTTCTCTTTGATAAGCTTCCCTGGATTTCTTAACCTGTCCCTTTGTCAGGAAGTCTCAGGGGGAGTGGGGAAAGACGCTACAAATGTCTTCTATACTATTTAAAAGAAACGGACGGGGCAGGATTAACCAGAGCATTGGTAGAATTCTATGAATTTTAGAAAGAAAACTTTCCATTTTAAATCCCCTCCTCAAAATAATCCTTACCCCAAACTGTAATCAAATAGCAACAACAACTGAATGGTTTTTAGTCATTTTTTTGGACGTTAGATGTTCAAGTGCAAGAGCCATAATGCCTGCTCCCAGAGGATTTCCTAGGAGCCAAGCAGGCTCTTGTGCGCTCAGCGTTGCTGTAATTAAACTGGAAGCCACACAGATTTTAGGGGAAAGCATCTCCTCCCCAGCTCAATTAGTCACTGGGATCACACTTCACTTTTCCCCTTGTTTGCTTTTCTATCCCACGTTAATCCTCTGCAGCGAGTCTTCCTTTGAGAAAAATCAATCCCCAGCCCGTCTGCCTGGACATGCTGCCCTTTAGGAAAGCTTCGTTTTCATTTCGTTCGTTCCATTTGCTGTCCGAAATGCAGAAAGGAAAAGGAAAAAAAAAATGTTATCCTTTAAAAAAAACCAACAAGGAAAAACAAAACAGGCAGAAAGTTTCTCTTGCTGGATCAGAATTTGGCTTCTGATCTTAGAGGCAGGGAAGCAAAATTTGGCTACTGACAGAGATGTGAGATGGTATTGGTCTTCCAGCAGTAGTTAAACCCACCACCCACCCCCCAAAAATATATTCTATATTCTGGGAAATCTACAAAAAGAGGTGCAATGTTCCTGACTCTAATATCTCTGTAGAAGAGGCAGTATAATAAAACATGTCTCTGCTGTAGCTAGGTGAGAGTTGTACTTTATTTAGAGCTGTGAGGTGCCAAGTCATCACATGAGTCTTAATAATAAACAGAATTGTCATGCACACATCGGTGTCTGCACCATGAACTGTGAATTAAAGAGCAATAGCAGCAATATAACATAAAAGAGTGGGAGGACGCAGTGATTCATATTTATGTCACCGGCTTCTTTTTAAACTTGAGTTCTATGATTTGTCAGCAGAAATGTAGCAAAAAATAATAGGTGTGTATGTGTGTGTATGCATGCTTTGGCTTCTTAAGACAGCATTCGTTTTTGTTTATTTTTATCTTGCCTTTATTATTTTTATAAATAATCCAAAGTGGTGAACATATCCAATGCACCTTCCTCCTCCTTTCCAACCCCCCCCCCCACAACAACAATCCTGTGAGGTGGATAGGGTTGAGAAAGAGTGACTGGCCCAAAGCCATCCAGCCGGCTTTCATGCCTAAAGTGGGATTAGAACTCATAGTCTCCTGGTCTCAAGCCTGGTGCCTTAATCACCAGACCAAACTGACTCTCACTAGGCATATAGTGAGATGAAACTGATTTTCTGGAACCGTTTCAGTTGTGATTTTCTTTATGTGGTACTAAGATTCCTTTGATCTCCTTGGTAGATAACTATGTGCAACCTTACTTAGATACTTACTCTTGGATTTCTTGCCAGCTTGTGATACTGTATCCTTCTAGGTCCATGATGACACGCAGAGCCATATCTGTGGGCACGCGAGCGTTGCCCTAGCTGAGCTCCAGCATGCATGTGCGAGCTGGCCAGCTGATTTTCGGGCCTTCCGGTCCCATCAGAAGTCAGGAAACAGGCCA
>JANHFK010002640.1:352616-363909 GCA_036250565.1 Sibynophis collaris | reverse complement strand
GAATTTCTTAGGTAAATAAATGAGTTCTAAAAAGAAATCAGAAAACAAAACATATCCAACCTTCAAATATTGAGAAAGCCAGTGGGAACCGCTCCCCCTCTATTCCACCCCACTATTATTTTAAACATCTCTTTCTTACCACCTTATACCTTCTCCCTTTGAAAGATCCAGGGGAAAAAGAGAACTATATATCCCCAGTCAAATCTCCCCCTGATCTCTGAATGCAGACAGAAGTAAGATTAAACTTAATTTTATTTAAAGTGCTCGTTCATAGGAAGACTAGTTGAATAAAAAACAAATACATTCTCCTAATTCTTGTTGAGAGAAGATGCTTTACACATAAAGCCTAAAAACTCAGGTCTACTCTAGTCATTAACTAAAATCCCAAATAAGCAATGTTTGGTTTGCCACACTTCAGAGTACAATGCCAATAACGGTTGTCAGTCTAATGAATGAATATTGCTAATGCTGCCACTGCCAGACTCCACTTCCAGACCAAGACTATCTCAACTTTGTTGTTAGGATGAAGCTCTTCTTTTAACTTCCTCCCATCCCCAATCTCCTGCTTTCCTGGCACTGTAGATACTATACTTGCGTTGAAATATGCCGTATGAACGCTGATCTCCTCCAATGTGCAGATGGGAGGTAGTGTGGGGTAAGCAGCTGAAATGAGATAATACCGTAAGCAGGAAGAGAAAAGGATGATCTTTCTGTTTATCCCCAAAAATAGGAGGCAAAGGAGCTTCCAGATTAGTTAATGTAGCTGTCACTTTTTATTCACTGATATGGGTGTCAAGTTTAATTTGAAATTAGGCTTCTACCTTTAGTTAGGAATTATGTTAAGCAGAATATGATTTTTTTTATAAAAAGAAAGCAGAGACAAAACTGCAGAAAACCCTGGGGATGTGTAGAAGCATATGCTGATTTTGCTATGAGGATTTCAGATTCTGGATCAATTGTGTGTTTTGATAAAATTATTCTATTTGGAGCAAAAAGGATTTTCCTAATTATATTTTCTCAGTTTAAACAAGTAAACACAAATGGTTGGGTTTTTGAACTTATCTACACATGAGTGTTTAAAGTTAATTTCTTTAAACTTCATATATATAGGAGAAAGGGATGTTGGAAAAAGAGATCTGCCATGTAGTGAAACTTATAAGAACAAAATGATGGATTGCTCAGGTTTGCACAACTAATTTGAAACACACACACACACTCTTACACAGATACCCACTGATGCTTGGAATATAACATTCATCTGACACCATTAATAATCTTCTCAAGTACTTTTTAAACAAGATTGAAACAATTTAGCACTGTACATATTCAGATCATTATCTGACCTGAATATTCTGACATAAAAGTCTTTCTGAGAAATTACACATTGAAACAAATAATTTTAAATTCTTATTAATACAATTTGACAACTATTGGAAAAAAAGTGATGAATTTATGTAATGTTTCCAGTTGTTATATTCCATATTATCTGTATGTTTTCTTTTTGATAGCTGTATTTTTCTTTCTTTCTTTCTTTTCTAAAAAAAGCTGGTATATTTCTAGTTATTCGAATTTGGACAGAATTTTACTTCCTGTTTCAAAGGTCAAGGCGAGCTGACCTCAACAGCAGTGCTGAGACTGCTGAATTATTCATATCATTGACTTTGTGTCAGCTTCCACATTTGTGCAGAGGGATGTTTTATTCATTTATCTCATTTAGGGTCCTTCTCTGCACCTGTTTCTAGCATTAAGTACCCTGTAATTTGCATTTGATGCTAATTTAGTTTCATATCAGCCTGGTCCCCCCTTGTTAATTTAATTTTCGAAGGCCCTTTTCATTATACTAGAAATGTTTCCCTCTTTAAAGCAAACATCTATACAAGTAATTGTATAAACTGCCTTTTAAATAATATCTTTTAGAAGATTCCATCGCTTAATTCCTTAATTCCTATAATTAGCCATGGTTTGATTAATGTTTCAAAGGGTTAAATTAAAATGCAAAGTTACTTGAAGGCACACTTGAATAATTTTATCTGCACTCTGTAACAGTTTCTGCATTACTGCCTTTTATTCCACTTGTGGTTTTGAAAATTATATGTTTTAACACTTCCTAATTTCCTTTATTTAGTTTTTTTTTTCACAATGAGAAAAAAGCTAAATGAGAATCCTGCTGGTCTATCCAATGGTTAAGATTCCTTCCTCGTCCTCTTGTTTTTCCTAATAGATTTAGACTATGAAAGAATTGCAGTACAGAGGAAACCCTAATCTAGAAAACAGCCCCTCTCTCTGGCTTTGTATTCCTTATTATATAGCAGTTTAAATATTCTCAATAACAATGTCTCACAAAGATAACTAGATTGCATTACTGTGGCCTGTCAGGCAATATGTTGGGGCATAGTTACCCACAGATATTATTCTATTTTTCAAGCATTGAGTGTAGGGTCTTTCTTTTCAGTCTGTTAGTAACAATTAATGTAGGATATTTCTTTAAAAATACAACAGGATTTTTTTTTCTTCTAAGTATCTTGTAAGGATTTTTTAACCCATTTGTTCCATTATAGCTCTAAGAAAATGCAAAACTATGCTAGGAAAGCAGAATATTTTTGTCCTTTCGATAGTTAAACCAAAGCACACCAAAGCCAACAATATTATTGCAACAGCGAATTAAACAATCTATTATGTTAATTTCCCTGGAAGGTCATTTTTCACTGGTGGGTTTTTGAGCCACTGCTCCTAAAACTAATTGCCACAGAGAATCTCTTATTTCATATTGCACACTCATTTCAGCTCTCTCCCATTAGACAAATAGTAATCTTGAAAGTGCTGGAAAAAGAGCAGTATGAGGAAAAGAGGGAGGGAGGTTACAGGGAGACCTACCCACAGAATATGGTCAAAACAGTCAAAGTGTTGCCCATGATGATGTGATCAAAGCTCTATTTTTTTAATGTGTAATGAGATGTACATAAAAAATAGAGCTTTAATCCCACCATTGTGGCTGCCATCCTGATTGTTTTGACCACACTTTGGAGACATTCTGGATTACATGAAATGTATTTTGCATGACAAAATACATTGTACAAGTGGACTTTTATGAACAGAATGGTCCTTCCATTTATATTTTAAAAATACAAATTGATAGCATTTTGCTTTATCTTTTCTGACCCTTTCATTCTTTCTTATCTCTGCCTAAATCCTTAGGAAAAGGAGAAATAATATAATATTGACAGCAGATGAACAACACTACTTGCTTACTAGACCGGTGGTGCTGTGCATTGGCCTGACAGAGTTGTTTCCTCGCTAGTGACTCACAATATCTTATAGTGGCGCCCATCCTCCTGTGTGGTAGTAGAAAGCCTGTCTTCATTACTGCTCCAGGAATGTTTGAAGAAAGTCTCGGGTGCTATAAAACACTGGTGGAAGACATGGCCTGAAACTGTTTAGCTTTCTCTTTCCATCTTTTTCTTTTATTCATTCCACCTTCCATTGTTCCGATCCTTTCTGGTTAAATCGGTGAACTGTTTGTTTTTTTCAACTGGCAATGCCTCCCTTGGTCTTCTGTTGAAAAGAAAAAGAAAAGAAAAAAGAAAAAAAATGTTCTAGTTCTTATCCAGTATCTCTTCCATTCCTATCCAAAAGCCTTGAAAGAGTAGACCTCTTCCAGGTCCATCCTGAATTTACTAACAACAGCCTCATGGCCCTGTTTCAATCTGGGTTTTCTGGAAGACATTTGCATAAGGTGGCATTTGTTGTCTTATCAAAAATCCGCTGGAGGTTACAAGACAAATCAATGCCGATGCTGTTAGAGCTATGTGCCATGTTTGATTCCATCAGGTGTTATGATTTCCCTCATGGTATTGCTGGGGCCACATTTCAATGGTTACAAACACTTTTTTTGTTTCTGTATGTGGAACAGCTCTGTTTCCCATCCTTTTTCTCCATTTGTGGAGGTTCAGCATTGTATCCCTTTTTAATTACTTGCTATTCTTTTCTTCAAGGGACCTTTCTGTGTCCCTTGATTACTTCTATCATTTTTATATATGCTGGTGACCCTTTTATCTGAATGACGGTGTGTGTCCTTGGTGGAGTTCCCGTTTGGATCAGTGGTGAAATTCAATTTTTTTTACTACCAGTTCTGTGGGCGTGGCTTTGTGGGTGTGGCAGAGGAAGAATACTGCATAATCTCCATTCCCACCTCACTCCAGGGGAAGGTTATTGCAAAATCTCCATTCCCACCCCATTCCAGAGGAAGGATACTGCAAAATCTCCATTCTCCGAACTGCTCAAAATTTCCGCTACCTGTTCTCCAGAACCTGTCAGAACCTGCTGGATTTCACCCCTGGTTTGGATGTATTCCTACCATCTCAAACTAGATGAGGCAGATTGGTTATATTCACTCCTGATCGCCCTATCCTTTTTTTTTTTTGCTCCCTCTTTTGCTCCTAGTGGTTAGGAAGTTACAAATCTAAATAATTGGGGACCTTTTTTTTTCTAAAGTCCTTCATTAATAAAACAACAAAAATTGGGAAATTTTGTTTAAGGAATGTTTGTAGGATCTATCCATTGTTTATCACAGAGGTGACAAAGCAGCTGGTTCATGCTATGATTGTCTCACATTTGGATTATTGTAGCAATTCTTTCACTGGATTGCTTGACATTGCCCCTTGCTCTGGGGCCAGAACAACACGCTTCACACTCTTTTGGATAATCCCCAAACTATCCTTACCTTTCTCTGATATCAGTGCCAACACCAGCTGGGAGTTTCTGAAAGATATCAATTTAATTTCCTGGCTTTGTGCAGAGGCATGGCTACTCATTTGAAAATTATACCTCATATGCCTCTGGCTTCAGCCCATTAACCTTAGTGCTGTCCTGGTTCTTCTTCAGTAAAATAGCCACTTTACATTTGAGAGCTTTTCCCAATATTGTATTAGTTCTCGGGAAACATCTTCTGCTAGAATTATGCCTGGAATCTGACTTTTCAATATCTAAAAAGGCACTCACAGCCTGTTCTTATCAGCCTTTCTGGGGCTGATTTAAGTATTAATTAGTATTAATTCTCTATGCAGAAATGTATTCTTCTTTAGATAGAACTTTTAACGATTGTTTTAAGTGTTATGGGCCATTCAGGTAACTGAGACTTTCATTTTAGTGGTGATTGTGAACTGGATTGTATTACTGGTAATTAATGATATATTTAATTAATGTTATATTTTGATAATTAATGTTGTATTCTACCTAGTTTTGGGCTGATAAAAAATAAAACTACTACTAGCAAGTAATATTTATATATTCATATTTGTACAATATGAATGTGTTTAATGCTATACAAAAGGGATGGACTAGCCAAATTTAAGTTAAGCAATGCTCAGCCTTTTCAACTTTAGTTAACTGAAACTTTTAAAATACTGAATTTTGAATAGGTTGACCATCTTTTGGGGAAGAATTATTAGTCAAACATGCTACTGCTTCTTATCATTAAGTTTTGTTTAGAAATCTCCCACCTTCCCTCCCTCTCCCTCTCCCTCTCCTTCTCTTTCTTAGCTGTCTGTCTAGCAAATTTCTTGCTACCTTATTTATTTTGTTACATATTTTCTTTCTTTGTTGTTAAAGTGACAAATGGTTAAGCATGTTTTAAGTCCAGAATATTCAAATAGCATAACAAGTGGCTTAAAAAGTCACTACCAGCTTTTTGTGGAGTTGATTTATTATCTGTTCTACCTAATGGGGCTGATATTATCATTTTTAATATGGAGTTTGTGCAGCATGATTTTGTGTACATTTTTTGGGAACGTCATCCCATTGATTCCAAATGATTTTCTTCCTTGCAAATGTGGTTAGAAGCATTGAATTGAGGATATCAACTAGTTTTATTTTTAAAGAGATGTGGGCACCATTCCTTTGCTTTAAAAACTTTTAATTTAGGAAGGGAATATTTTTCATTCTCAAAAATGAATTCAGTGGTCATTTTGGATTGTATCATTCATGAATTTTTCATGTACTCGGTAGTATGAAAAAGAACCATATTTAAATCAGCTGTCTAATTGATTAGTCTCTGCCAATATTCCTGGCATTGTAGATATGGCTGCTTCTATTCATGTTCTCATAATGTTGCATCTCTATGGAAGCTGGGAGGCATAATTTGTCTCCTGGTTCATCTGATCAAACTGAGTTAAGCATTCATTAGATTAGTTTTCTTGAAGTTCTGTGCTTTGGCATTTTCCAAAGTAGAGAATGTGATTCTATGAGAAAAAAATGTGATCAGGAAGGAAACAATAAAGACAAGATGTAGTTGACTGGGTTTTCCTTTATCCATGTATGTGATTTCTCAGAAATCTTTCAAAAATTCAATAAAAGATGGAATAGAAAAAAGCATAGTGAAAATAGACAAGATTAAGACACTATTATCATAGGAGTGTATGTTAAAAACAAAAGGTCTAGAAATTAACATATATAGTCTTTTTTATAGTGTTACATGATGATAAAAATATAGAGAGAAAACTGACCTTGCTTAGATTTCTTCAAAACAAGATGGTGGATTTTCATCGTGAAATTGGTTTTGTGCATGGGCCGATATATGTTCATCAATTTCATTTTTTTTAAAAAAAGTAAATTTAGTGCTCTCTGAAAAGCCCTGAATTAATCCTACCAATTTATCTAAGTACAACATGGCATTTATATCCAGAAGTATAATTTTATTTTTCTTTCTACTGAACGTTTATTGTTTTTATTCATAAAGTCCATTTCTGATAACTTCTAATTGACCTTTCAAATGGAAGTTTTTAATAGATTATGATTTAAATAGATGAAACAAGGCATTTACATCTAAGTATGTTATTTTTTATTTTAAATGAGATTTATTAATGATTACCAAAATGCCTTATGGCTCTCGACAAATTTAGAATTCCTGATCTTCTTATTATTTTGAATTTATTTGTTGTTTTTATTAGATTATTCTTAGTGAAATGAAAATCAGAATAATATGCAGAAGTAGTCATTTAATTGTATATTATAATTTATAATACAGATTGCAAAAGTCTGTTGTAAAATGATTTGCTCATCTAGCTCCCATAATCTCCCTCCCATCTTGGCCAAATTGGAAAAGGCTTGATTTGGGTTATCTTGTATTTTTTTCATTTTTCATTTGAAAACTGTAGCAAAAAGGGATGAGCCTTGTCTTCAACTTCTGAGAATTGAATGCATTCTTGAGAAATGGGCCAAACACTTGACTGGACTAATGTAGACAGAACTAATTGCTGTATACATTAAAATGAACCCCTATTCACCCATAGATATTGTCATCAAAAATCCACAGATGTATCTTTTCTTCCATTTTGTTTTGTATTCACAATGATTGCCTCAGCTTGGGGCACTTCCTGAGTATTAATAACCATTCAGAGTTAATGGTCCTCAATTTTGTCTTAAGACATCAATTCCTCCTAGCTGGTCATTAATTCCCAGGAAATGCCCCGTTTTGAGGTCATTATTGTTTAATTACTTCCGTATACATTAATACCAGTTTTGACAATGTACACTTTTCTGCTATGAATTATGTGTGCTTTATAATTCATTTAATAGCTCATCGTTAGAATAGAAGATGACCTTGATTATTATTTATTTATGTTTTCCCTATAATTTTCCTCATACATGTCTTCTTCAACAGAGCAAAACTATGCCATTGGCTCTAATGGATACTTGAAGCAAGTCCTCTCTAGTGGCATAAGGCATGATGACTAAGGAGATAAAGAATTTGAAAGACATTTCAGTAAAAAGAGTAAAAAGAACAGTTTTCAGGAATCTATTACCTCATATTCATAGCATAAAATAATGTGCTTCACAAATGATTGCTGAGCAATTCATTCATGAAATCTTCTATAGCTGGTAAGATGGCCAAAAGGAAGATGATCAAAATCTTGGCAAGGATATTTCAAAGTCTTTGGAAGTAGGAAACGGTATGTTGCTGATTTCATTGCCAAATGTTTGAGAGATCACATGAGTGAAAAAGATGGAGTAGCGGCTTCATTAGATATTCATTCTGACAGCAGGAAGATCACATTGAAGAAAATGTGAAGAAAAGAAGAAAAGCCATTCCATTCATACAAATTCCTGAAACTTATATCTTCTCTTCTTCTCCTCATAGGTTTCTTATATCATCCATATCACCAGACTTCAAATAATATACAAATAATAAAGGTATAAAAATAAGCCAAGTGGTAAAATTTCAACCCGTTTCCCAAACTTTATATAAAATGTTCCCAAAGAACATATGAAAAGAATAGTAGCAGCCCAATCATATTAAACTTCAAAAGCCAACTTGATTAAAATTGTTTCAGTGCTCTTTGAAATGTCAGTAACAAATGTGTATCTCTAGGGGTAAGTTATACCAAAACCCACCTTTGCTTTCTGGTCACAACCACTTAACTAGAGAAAGTGGGTAAATTTGGTGCCAAGTCAAGCTTCTAATGTGCAGTCATCTCTTCTTATCCCAGAGCTTGGAAGAAAAGCTAGATCTTCAAAGCTTCACAGAAGGCTAGGAGGGCAGAGGCCTGCCGAACTTCAGGGAGGGGGAAAAGGTGATCCATAGGACAGGGGCTGCTACAGGAAAGGCACCTAGCGCCCATAAGAAGTCAATACTGAAGGGAAGGGACTAGGAGTGTGCCTACCCTGTCTGACTTGCTAGGATGGGTAAATGTCCTTAGGGAAAGACAGTCCCACAGATAAGCTGCCCCCTGTGTCTTATAGAGCTTTAAAGGATAATGACCAGCATTTTGAATTGCATCCAGTGGTGTTACATGATAAACCTAGGGGTACCCATCATAGTCTGTCCTGCTGCATTGTGAACCAATTGAAGTTTCCAGGTGTTCTTCAATTTAGCACCTAAACAGTAATATTAACAGTATTTCAGGGTTGGTAGAATAAGTGCAGATGCCTTTACCTCCTGTGGAGGGCTGTGTTTGGAAAGATAATATGATTTGAGATCTGCAGTAAGTTTGCATAATTAAAAATTCTAATTTAAAACACACGACAGGTGTCAGACTGTAATTGTGGACATGTTGTGTCAGCGCTGGAGTCTCCTTTCAGTTATCTTTGTTTGCATGAAATGTGAAACTTAAAAAATCAGAGTAAAGATTGTAGGAAAAATGGACACTTGATGCAGCAGAGATTTAAATTTTAAAAAACCTCTTCTTTAAATTCAAGCTAAATATCTATTTGCCTTCTTAGCTTTCTCTCTCCACCCATCCTCCCAGGCATCCTTTTTGTTTAAAAAAAAAAAAAAAAGCCTGGAAGAGCAAACAAAGAAAACATAGAGGAAATAGGCCTAGTCACTCTTTAAAGAGACAGTAGCAGGTGGAGAGGCATAATCTTTTAAGGTGAATCACTGAGAAAATGTCATATTTTCAGAATTGTTATTTCTCTGAATGTTCATTTGGGGCCTATTCCACCAAAATATGTGTTTCCTAAGCTAAATTAACTTCTTATCCTACTTTAATGGTTTTACTCTCGGATTTCAATAATAATAATAATAATAATAATAAAAAGGCAAAGCTGCTTTCATTTAAAAGGAAGGCCTGCTCTCTCATTCTCATTTACTGTATGCATAAGCTAATTTGCACCACTCTGGCAGTGTGAAGGGCCGTTGAAGTGGGACTAAACATTATTTGCACCAACTCTGAGAGCTCTTCATGGAACTTACTGAAGCAGGAGAAAATGCTCTTAGCAAAGAATCGGTGTTATGATGCTATCTTAAAGAAACAAATAATTTTAAGGAGGTTGTGGAAAGTTGGAAGGAAGCATATTTCTAACAAGAATATTTATCAATGGTTGGCTTGTTACTAATCTTGGGATGAGGGGAGGAAATGCTGCTACTGTAGCAAAAAAAGGGAAAGGTTCAAGAATTTGTAAGGTCAAAATTAAAGATTTTTCAAGGGGGAAATAAAATTTAGCAGGAAGCTAAATGCAATGCAAAAGGTGGATGATTTGAAGAAATGGCTTTTGCAGGAGCTGGTATTATGCAAAGTTGGGATTTCAGCAAAAGCACTGAAGAATCATGCCTCTCACCTTCGGTCAGTAGTGGCTTTGTAGCATGTCATGAATTGGTCCTTAGATTGGGGTCTTCTTGTAATAAATCCCGAGCATAAGACTGTGCACACGGTGGGCAGAGGAGCTCGGACCAGAAGGGGTAGGCTCTGTTTGGGTTGTTGTTAGTGGCATGTAGTAAAGTTCCCCTGAACGGAAAAACCCTGGCTCCAGAGTGTCGCCAGGGAGAGTAGAAACGTAAGTCGCACATCGGGTGAGAAGGAAAGAGCATCGCCTCAAATAGAGAGATTCACGTTGCATTTGGGACACTGGTGGTTTGTTTTGGAGCTTTAAAGGGGGGGAGGGAAAGCAGAGATCAAAATAAACCTTCCTTTAGGAGCCTCGGAAATGTTTCTCAAATCTTGAAAACAACCACCAGCCACGGTAGATCTTGATTTTTATTAAAAAACAAACAAACCCCAATATCTGATGTCATTTTAAAATGCTAGTGTACCTTTCTTCCCTTGCTTTGTCATATTTCCAGTTTATTCTCTTCTGTTATCTTTATTCGTTTTTATGAGGGCCCCTTTAAGAGGCAAAAGCATGTCATTAGGTGTAAGGAACTTTTAACACTTTTTCCTCATTTCTGCATTTGTATAATTACTGTTAAGCCACATTGGAAAGCCTGAGGCCTAGTAAATGCTAAAACAGCATTAGGTTTCATAAGCAAGACGGAAAAATAAATATCTTGAACAACTGCTCAGAAAATATGGCTAGGAATTCCTTTTGCCTATCAATAATGTCAATGATAACAAGAAGAAGAATGAAGGCAGATAATCTGATTTTGGGAAGCAGCAGTTTTAATTTTGATTTCCATTAGTTTTGTTTCATTAAGAGTCAGATTATGAGTGAATATAATGTTTTAGGAGATGAAAGATACAACAACTTCTCTAGAATTTAAAGGAGAGGAATAAGAAAGTTGAGAAATATATCATGGAAGACTGTAATGTATGAAAAAATGTTTTGTTTACATTTTCCATGAAACCCAAGTAACATGATTCAACGAACTGCAGCATAAAAAATAGGCATAAATAAATGGCAGTCAAAGACAATTCTCAACATTTCTCAGGGGTCTAAGACTTGAGGGACACTATAGAAAATGTCCAGAAAGATACACAGAACTGTTTAGTTGATCTGATTTTGGAATGACTCAGGGGCAGGAAACTGCATCATATTGTACTTCTGTTAGGCCTAAAAGGATTCACATACAGCGTATGTGAGC
>JANHFK010002640.1:341434-352516 GCA_036250565.1 Sibynophis collaris | reverse complement strand
TTGTTTTTATATTTTTCTGTTTTATTTATTGTGGGCCACCCAGAGTCGACTTAGGTGAGATGGGCAGCTAAATAAATTTATAATAAATAAATTTGGTTAATAAATAAAATCCTAATGAAAAATGGTTTCAATCCTGGCTCACATACGCTGTATGTGAATCCTTTTAGGCCTAACAGAAGTACAATATGATGCAGTTTCCTGCCCCTGAGTCATATATATATATATATATGAAAATGAAAAGATGCATATATATATATAGAGAGAGAGAGAGAGGAAAAGGAAAAGATGCATTGCTTTCCCAGAATGAATATATGAAATTGTGTGAAGGGTCTAAAAAAGTGATAGATCCTGAGGCTTAGAGCAGATATAACGTGATACTGTTAGCTCAGGACATGGGCAACCTTTGACCTTTAGACTAATTGGGGGAAGCCTTTCACCAACTGGCACAACTATCAGTCCCTTCCTTGTTGTCAGAGGAGGCAGAAAGAAAAAAAATGTGTTCCAGGAAAAAACTAGGAGAAATCAGAAAAAAGAAAGACGGGGATCTCCAACCACTTTTAGTTCTGTTGATATGCACCATTTGCTTCAGTTCTGCCTGCCACTAGCATGGGAGAAGCCCTCAAGGATATGGCCCCATTTAGAGGCAAAAGTCTCCCATCCATGAGCTCTTTACTGCACCGATATAGGTAGGCTTTTTGTGTTCTACTTTTTAAAAGGGAAACTCGGGAGGGGGGGCATGCATGTTAAAGCACTCCCCTCCCACCTCTGCTCCCAGCAATTTAACTACTGACCCGGACTCTGAAGGCAAGTAGGCTAAAGAGAAGCGTTGCAGTAGAACGGAAAGGGCTCTTGCTGCATTTCAAGAAGTCTTGAGTAGCTGAGCAAAGGAGAAAGCCCTTGCATGCTCTGGTATTGATTAGTGGTTGGGATTGGGAAAGGCTAGTGAGAATATCATTCAGGCTTTGAGGCCTGAAGTGGCAGACAGGCAGCTCAGGAGATAGATAGCAATTAGGATTTAGAAGCAACCTGGGAGATAAGGAGCCATGGAAGATTGATAGTCTGTGTATGGGCAGAAAGAAAAAGTCAGTGCAGAGGGAGACAAGGGAGGTGGAGTACAGTAAATCTCCAGTGACACCCATATTGCTGGCTGTTCCGGCATTCTATCAGCATCCTCTGTGTGTGCTGTGGAGGTCTATTGCTTTTAGGCATTGATTTCAGCATGTCATCTCAGCTTCCTTTTGCACTTTTCCATCATCAGCTTGGCTTTCTTTCTCCTGAGGTTCGGAGCTGCCAGCTTTTTGCCCTGATGTTTTTTAGGAGCATGATTCACCTACGTGCCACATAGGCTAAGCAGTGCTTACTATATGGAAGTCTGTGTCTCATGGAACCAGATTAGTGCCAGCATACCACATCAGTCCAAGAAGGGGGTTTCCATTAAAATATTGAGGCTTTGTTTATCTTTGAGAAATATCTTTTACAGTGGAAAACAGCTCTCTGAACTTAAAATTATAACATACACTTTCCCCCTTACTTCAACCTCTCTGCATAACATGTTTGTTAAACTTGTTGTTAAACTTGTTCCCTTTTATAAATCCTTATCATAGTTTGCACCTATAATGGTAATCCATTTTTTAAAAAGTGAAAGTGTGTGGAGAATTTGAGGAAAGAAATTGAGTCCAGGATTAGAAGAAGAAAGTCCCTGGCCTCCCCAGTTTGAAAGGAGTAACAGCTGTTATAAAACCTAATCACATGTGGCACTTCTGCACATGTGCAGAGCGTCCGTGATGATGTCCAGGTGAGTGGGTGGAGCCTCCCACCGCCACTACTACCGGTTCCCACAATCCGGAGTGAACCGATAGAAATCCACCACTGGACCTGATGGACAATTTTGAAATTGATGGGATTGGATTAGATTTGGGGATTATAAACAAATAATTTTGTTCATCTTTTGTTCAGAGTTTTGGTTTACCTTTTTTTAACCAAAATAAACTGTTGGTTTGATAAGATGACATTTGGGAAAAAAACTTCTTATTAAGAAATAGATCTCCAGTGTAGGTAAAAAGGGGAAAGTGTAATCCCTCCATTGCAATGGAGCATAGGTTAGGATGAGCAATTTAACCTCATTGATAGTTAATGTAAACTAATTTAACTGTCATGGGCACAGGGAAATGGCTCAGGTCTTTCCTTTCACATAATAATTCACCAATATTTGGGCTTCCAGCTTTTCCTTGGTCTAGGGAGTGAAGGTTGGTGGTACTTATGACAAGTCCTTTTCTGGTCCAATATTGGTGAGAGGGATGACAATTGAATTTAGGTGGGTACTTTATTACACAGAAGAATAGAATTAGCCTATAATTAAAATGTTTTACATATAGACTATTTTTCATAGCTTGATTGGGTAACTCCACAATTGTTTTTTAAAAATCATATACTACTAAAGCTATGCATTTAATGAATAAAGCTTGGACTTCATTGTCTTTTGTGTAAAAAAGGAAATGATAGTAATAATATGTCACATAACACTTACAAGAACACATGCAGTGGCACACACAGAGAAACATTTTTCTATGACATTCCTCATACAGAGAGGAAGGGAGTTGCAAGAGTTTTTCCTAATTTCTTAAGTCTTTGGGGTAGAGCTAAGCAATATTTTTAGATCCTGCGCATATATGAGAAAATAGTACAGCGCCTCTCCAGAACTACAGCATGGCAGGTTTCCTTGTATACAAAATGGCTGCCATGGTGAACCATTGAACAGAAAGTAACCTGGTAACATCAGTTACCACATCTCGTGCTCTCTAGGAAGCTCTTCACCACCCCAGTTTACCTTTGAATATGTAGGGACTGTTGCCAGCCACCATTGTTTTATCTTATAAACATGTGGGGCCCATTTAGGAATCTTGTATGTAACATTTATCTTAAACCTTGGCGTACACCTGCTTTCCATTAATTTATTTAAAATTAAGTTTAAAAAAATATTTTAATGGATATTAACCTCTTCAAAATCCAGTGCTATCACAAAGACATTGCATAGCTTTAGTTGGATGATGCAGAAGTATTGACAACAGACCTCTTAAAGGTTGTTTAAACGGTTTTTTAAAGGGTCATGTATTCATTTGTATTTGATCAGTGTATCTGCTTTGTGTACAAAGTAGTTCATTGTGAGTCACTTCTCAGGAGTGAGGTTAAACCACTTTAGCTTAGTAGAATGGTTTCATCTGGATAATTTAGTTTAATTACTTTGCAACTTCAGTGCTAAGAGTATTGTGCTTCACACTTTTAGATAATCTATTTTTTTAAAAAAAGTATTTTATTATATTGCACATACTAGCAATAATGTTTGATTTGCTCCAGTTCATGCTGGTGAATTACTAGTGCTTAATTGGATTAAGTTTAGATCAGCTAAATATTTTTTTCCTGAAATGTATAATTGATTGTGTAGGGAAGGAAGAGCTACAAAAATGGAAATCATACATCATTTCATTATTCATGGCAATGTCTAAATAAAATGCAGACCTTGTCATATTTAATGGATGGCTGAGTACATTCTGCTCCAAAATGCAAAATGCTATTTTAAAAAAATCTGAATAATTTTAAGTGATTTAGATGGGATTTAACATTCTTGGAAAAAGATTTTATTGGAAGCAAAAATGAACGAAAAGTATGGAGAAAGAGGACATGATGATGTTACTGGAGGAAAACTTTTGTCTCAATAATTGTGTACGTCTAATAATTTTTAAATTCCTCAGTGAACATTTAGAAATAATAACCATTATTAAAGACAGAGCAATTTGCATGATAGTAGATGGGGATATCAAATCATTCTTTAGAATGAAGTAGACAATGTATGGAACAAAATACATGTTTTTACACTTGTCTCAAACAGTTAAAGAATTTTTGTACCGCAATGGAGGAAAAATGCGTTGTTTGTAGACAGCTAGTTTTTAAAATCATTGCTTAGATCTATTGAACTTCTATGTGGAACAGTTTAACTGCCAGAGATGAATGCTGAACTTTTAGGATTGCCTGTTGTATTACTTACAGCAGTTCAGATACAAAATTCAAACATGAACTCTGTGGGCTGAATTACATGGTACATTTTCAGTGAGATTAACCTGCATATGTTTTGAGGACATGTTTCCTTTCCAAGTCATGGTTTTGTGGTCAGAATGTTGTTTATTTATTCTGTGTTTCTTTTAACTGATCCTGTATTTCTTTGAGAAATCCCAGAGCAGAGTTAGATGTACTAAATTCTGACCAGAGTAATTGAGATTTAACTTTCTGATGCATTGTTTGAATCCCTTTGATTTGGATGATCACATGCATAAGGATTTTAAAGGGCTATTTGGACTACAGATTGCCCATCCCTCCTGTACTATCTCTCCTCAACTTTTCTTTGCAAATATATTAGACTCCTTTTCAGTATAACCACAGTATTGTTAACAACATAATCCATTCCTGTTCTGAGAATTCTTAATTCCAGAGAACAATATTTCATCTCATCCTAAAATAGTTAATGCATGGCAAATTTGCTGGGCTTTTTAAAGCTTTCAACAACATTCTTTGATGTTGCTTTCTGGAAGTTAACTAAGGGAAATACAAGAAAAGAAAAAAACTTCTTTGCAATGTACAGAAGAAAATGTAAATAAATGTTATTCAATTTTATATGTAAAAGCATTTAGGAGATCAACATTATTCATTCTGCTTTTTGACTATTCTCTTTGTGACTACAGTCCCCTTTCTTTTCTGCCACGTAAAGGAGGCTTTCATTTTGTTTTCTTTGAATTTGCAGCATTTAATTCACAACTGACTTAAACAAAGGAAAGGTTAAGGGAATGAGTTTCAGCAATTGTAATGAATACTTAAGAAGGAAAAGGTAAAAGTAAAGATAAAGGTACAGGTTTCCCCTGTCCAGTCATGTCTGACTCTAGTGGGTGGTGCTCATCTCTGTTTCTTAGCTAAAGGAGCCAGAGTTGTCCAAAGATAATTTCCATGGTCATGTATCCAGCATGGCTGTACGCCAAAGGAGGATGAAATGCTGTTACCTTTCTACCAAAATGATACCTATTTATTATTTACTCTCATTTGCATGTTTTTGAACTGCTAGGTAGGCAGGAGCTGGGGCAAGTAATGGGTTAGAGCAGGGGTGTCAAACTTAAGTTGCCATGGCAGTGTCACATGACGTATCACAACTCTTTCCCCCTTTGCTAAACTGGGCATGGGCATGGCCAGCGTGTGATGCCTCTGGCCCATGGGCTGCAAGTTTGACAACCCTGGGTTAGAGGAAAGGTTAAGGGAATGAGGTTTAACAATTATGAATGAGTGCTTGGAAGGAGGTTGGCTTTGGGAATAATCAAATGCTGCTGCTAAAAGGGAAGGGCCTTCCATTTTGGCTGCCAGGTGGTCATTGTTCGAGCTAACAGAAGCATGATTCGTACTTACCACCCAGCAGGCATATCCAGCAGTGACCATTGGCAAGAATCACTTGCTTGTTTCTGTTGCTTGTTTTTTTTTTAATAAATGAAACATGATAGTCTTTATTGGGATGATAATAGCAATTATCACTTATTTGTTATTGTTTGTTTATTTTGGGTACTTTTGGTACTTCAGTTGAGTGAATCAAAGTGACTTATAATAAAATATCCAACACATTTACAGCACCATACAATTTATTAAATGAAACATAATTTTCATTTCAGTTAATTCATGTAGTAAATAATAGCTCTGTAACCATCTAGGTATCTCATTCACTCCTCTCTAATTCGCAAATGTTGCTTAATTAACCTGGTTTATAACAACTTCTTAAATGTTGATAAGAAAAACGCAGCTCTTATTTCTAAGTACAGCTGGTTCCACAGGAGGGGAGTTCCAGCAGATAAAATTTGTCTCTGGGTCCTTTCCTGTCATATCTCACAGGAAGAGGGGGGGCTCTAATCAATGTTTTCTATCTGGCTTTTAAAAACACCTGCATTGGCTTAGAATTGGAATAGGAAACTCTTGGTGTTAGCAAAGAAATGGTGATTTAAAGCCAAATGATATGACATAATAAACAACATGTGGGCCTTTTTGAACTTCAAACTATTATGCTAATAAGTGTTCCTAACTATTCTGAGAATTGTTCAAATGGGCTTCCTTTCTACTAAGGCATTTCTGTTCCTATAAAATGTTGCATTTTTTGTCCAGTGTAATTATCCCATTGAGAATAAGATCAATTTCTTAATTACGGGGAACAAACAAACAAAAAAATCAGGTATGTAATGACCGCAGAGAAACGTGTGTCTAATTGTTCGGCAGTCTGAATACCGCTTAGTCTATGGGAAACAGATTTTCTTCCAATTACAGAGCAAGTATGTGGAAGCAGAGTGCTTTAATATGAATGCTTTGTAGCCAACGACACCTCATTCACAAATCCTGCTGTTTCACCAAACATTTCTGATTCTCTTTTGGAAAGATCAGTATTCTGTGGTCTGAGTAATAAGAATCACACATGCAAAGTTCAGGAGTTAAACACTGTAGCAGTCCTGTAGCATTGTAGCAGCAGTGTGTTAAGGTTTTGCATATAATGCCATTACTCAGAAATTGGACTTTGGCATATAGAAGAGAACTGACCATTTATATTTTCTAGTGAAGTTCAATGAAAGTGACTGTGAGAATCAGTGGTGCAAGACTGGTTTTTGCACTAATTGTGCAATAAACAAATTGCTTGTTCGTGTTTAAAGGTATTTGGATACGAGGTCATGGATATAACTATTCTGTACTGATACTGTATAAAACAGGAAATGGGAGAGGGTTGGAAAGTCCAAAAATATACTGTGCCATATGCTTAGGTAATGGAAAAACTTTTGTGTACTGTGATCTATTGAATAAAATCAGTGAATGAATGAGTAAATGGATGAATATATTTTATTTTATTTATTTATTTATTTATTTGTAAATTTATAGGCTGCCCATTTCAAAGTAACCGTAGGCAGTTATATATATGTTTGATACAACTTTTTTATATGCCACCCACTCTTGTAATATGATATATAGAATACAAAATAACAGAGTTGGAAGGGACCTTAGAGGTCTACTCCCCCTGCTCAAACAGGAGACCCTATACCCGTGATGGTGAACCCATGGCACATGTGCCTACCTGGCACATGCAGCATCTCCCATTCCTCTTCCAGGTTTCTGGCATGATGATCAGCTGGTCTTTTTGCATGAGGCAGTGCCAGAAACTAGAAGATCATCTAGTTGGTCTTCTGTTTTCCTGCGTGAGCATGCACGCCAACCAGCTGATCGTTGTGTGCGCTTGCGTGCCAGAAACCTGGAAGAGTAGCTGGCTGAAACCGGAAGTTCAGTAGCTGAAACTGGAAGTTCATTTTCAGGCACACACATGCGCCCTGGGCAGCTCCTCTTCTGGGTTGTGGCCCAGACACATGCACTCTTCCTTTTCGGCACTCGGTGCTGAAAATTCACCATCAGCGCCCTATACTATTCCAGACAAATTACTGTCCAATCTGTTCTTGAAAAGCTCCAGTGATGGAGAACCCACAACTTCTAGAGACAAGCCTTTCCACCGTTTAATTTGTTCTCAATGTCAGGAAAATTCTCCTTAGTTCTAAGTTGGATCTTTCCTTGATAAGCTTCCATCCATTAGTTCTTGTCTTGCCCTCAGGTGCTTTGGAGAATAGGTTGTGCCCCTCTTCTTTGTGACAATCTTTCAAATATTGGAAAAATGCTTTAATGACACCCCAGTCCTTCTCTTTGTTAGACTAGATATACGCAGTTCCTGCAACCATTCATCATATATTTAAGCCCTCAGCCCCTTAATCATCTTTGTTGCTCTTCATTGCATTACTCTAGTCTCAACATCTTTTTCGGGTTATGGTGACAGAATTGGATGCAGTATTCCTGTGGTTTTACCAAAGTATAGCACTTTACCTGATACTATTCCTCTGTTGATGCAGCCTAGGCTTGCATTGTATTTTGGGACAGCTGTAGAAACTGTTGGCTCATACATAAGTGGTTGTCCACTAGGTCTCCTAGATTCCTTTCACAGTTACTACTGTTGAGCCAGGTACCACCTATTCTATACCTGTGAATTTGGTTTTTCTTGCCTAAGTGTAAAACTTTACTTTTCTAACCACTGAACTGTATTTTGCCAAATGGATCCCAGTGTTCAAGTCTGTCAAGTTCCTTATGGAACTTGGACCTATTTTCTAAAGTATTTCCCCTAGCTTGGTGTCATCTGCAAATTTGATGAGTTCTCTTTATATCTCTTCATCTAAATAATTTGTAAAGATATTGAAGAGTACTGGGCCTAAAACAGAACATTGGGTTCTGCATATTTCCTTCCAGGTAGATGCTGTTCCACTGAGGACTACATAGTGTGTGTGGTTTGTCAGTTATGAATCCATCTGGTGGTGATGCTGTTTATCCTCATTTTTCTATCTTACTGAAAAATCAGTAAGACTTTTGGTCTACTTTGTCAAATGACTTACTGAAGTCCAAGTATACTATGTCCACAGCATTTTGCTGGTCCATTAATTTAGTCATTTTGTCAAAGAATGCAATAAGATTTGTTTGGCATGATCTGCTTTTGACAAACCCATGTTGGCTTTTAGTAATAACTTTGCTTGCTTCTAGTTCTTCACAGGTCCATTGCTTGATTATTTCTTCCAGGATCTTCCCAGTTATTAATGTCAGGCTGATTGGTCTATAGTTTCCTGGATCCATTTCTCTCTCTCTCATTTTGGAGATGGGAACCAACCTGCTCTTGTCCAACCTTCTGGTAGTTCCCAAGTGCTCATGGAACCTTGAAAAATATGGTTCAATGGTTCTAGGGGTTCCATGTTTAATAAAAATAAACTATTTAGAAAGTTACAGAAATGCAAGTTAAGGATGTGATATGTCAATATCTCCTACTACCTAAGAAGAATGTCCTTGTCCATTTTCAGATTTCATGAGTTTCAAGGACTTCGATGGTTCGTAATGGGCAAATGATAGAATGTTCTATTTGTGTCCCAGTAAGATTTCTCTAAAGGAGACTTGATTGCTGGAGTAATTGGCTTTGTGTTGAAGCTTGAACTGAACAATTTCCTCTAGGTCAGTTTCGTTATAGAATATTTCTTTATCTGTTGTATTTTGTTATTTTTGGCTATGACCAGGTGACCTTGTCCTCTGTTTATAGCCTGGATTATGTGATTTGCAAACTGATCTCATGCATGTTTATTTGAGAGGAAGAAGCAAGTTCTCTTTGTTTAGTGAGATTTATTTTCCACTAAGAACTTTTTAGAATTGTAGTTTAATCTAACTGTCTCGAAAAGTAAAGGGATTTGGAATGGTTAAATCACATTAGCCTCAAAATGAGTTGGATTTATTTAAGTCTTGGTCACCCCCTGATAAATTCAACATATGCATACCTACATGTATCTCCCTTGCTATTATGCTAGGATTTTAATTTTTGTAAATTATCTTTTGTATTTTTTCTTTAAAAATTCTCCTTTCCCCTTTTTCTAATAGGTTTGCAGTTGCTTTAATTATCAAACATATAAGCAATTTGGAAATGTTCAATAATTGTGTGTACTGTGTATGTTTTTATTGTAATGTATTTTATGATATCCTGTACTAGAAGTACTTCTGTACTTCTAAGTCTACATAATGGAACTAACTAACACTGGACTAGAATAATGGGTGGAAAAACCCTTTTTAGGAGAGTTCTCAAGTTGTTCTTTTGGACAGGAATTCAGAGAAGCACAAAAAGATCATTCTCCCCTCCCCACATACAAATCAGTGGTGTGCCAAATAGTATTACTGTCTAAAATAGGAAATATCCCATTTAAAAAAAGAAAAAAATGGGTTAGAACTTTCATACTTTCATTAACTGTTGGTGTAGATCAGTATAAGAAACAGGATTTTCTGGCCTTTGGTAGGATTCAAAGAGTTTTTTTTTACTTCTGCTCTTGAAACTGCTCAGCATCTACTCACTGTTCTCTGCCATCACTCACAAAATGAGCTTCTTTGCAGTGCTAATAGTTTATAACCTTGATGGTGAACATATGGCACACATGCCCTAAGAGCCACGTCACCTGGCACGTATGGCATCACCTGTTCCTTTTCTGGGTTTCTGGCACGCATGCGCACGCAATGATCAGCTGGTCTTTTTGCATGCAGCAGTGCTGGTCTTCCATTTTCCTGCATGGGCATGTGTGCCAACCAGCTGACCGTCGTGCATGCATGCGCCCCAGAAACCTGTAAGAGTAGCTGCTGAATTTGCAAGTTCTGTAGCTGAAACCGAAAGTTCATTTTCGGGCATGCGCATGCGCCCTGGGCAGCTTCTCTTCTGGGTTGTGGCCCAGGCATGTGCATGTTCCCTTTTCAGCACTCGGTGCTGAAAAGGTTCGCCATCACTGGTTTATAAATTCGGTATAATTTCAAGACAGAATTCTTCATTGTACCAGTGATGTAAAAGTAATCTAGTTAATTAATTAACATGATTGTTACATAACATTATTGTAATTTTGGGAAGCTAAATAATTGGAACCGAAATTAAAGCTAGTTAAGGCAGCAAAAAGCAGTGACTTGGGTACAAAAAAAATCATGCTTTTGAGGTACATTTTGGGATATATTTGTGCCTTGAAAATTAAATACACTGCTTTTGTTTCGGATCATGAAAAAATGGCATTTGTGACACAGCAGAAATATATTTTGTATATTCTTGCACACTTCTTGGCCATCCATAAATTGACACAGCAAGAGGTCTACTTATTCATTAATCAGCAGCATGACTAAGTCCCATTAGTGTCAGTAAAACTATAGAGGAGAACAGATTCATGTGCTATGGGCAAAGTCCAAAATTAGGTTTATCATCTACATTGAATTTAATAGATGGTTCTTTGGCAAGGAGTTTAAGAACTTTGTGATGTTTAAAACACTCCAGTCTCTTCTCTTTGTTAAGCAATGTTAAGAAGGGAAAGTCAGAAAAGTTGTATGTTAAAAGGAGAAATATTCCCAGTGTATAGTATCCATCCTTCCTTCCTTCCTTCCTTCCTTCCTTCCTTCCTTCCTTCCTTCCTTCCTTCCTTCCTTCCTTCCTTC
>JANHFK010002640.1:313580-331902 GCA_036250565.1 Sibynophis collaris | reverse complement strand
CCGAAGACTCAGGGCGGCTTACAATGTGCTAAGCAATAGCCTTCATACTTTTGTATATTTATACAAAGTCAGCTTATGACAGAAAAACTGCTTATTCCTGCATGGGGAAGAACAGTTCCAGTGTGAAAAGAAACTATAAGTGGCACTTTGGGTAGCAGCCATAATGTAATGCATGGAAAGGAAATGATATTTCCAAGCGGCCCCAACCTATCGGTGGGGCCGATGGCAGAATTCAGTGAATTGAAGCTGATAAATTTTAAATGTATGTTTGCCATATTCTTGAAGAAAATGAAGAGGCACTTTGATAATTGAAAAGACTGAAACAAATGACATATAAACAATGTGTTATGTGAAAGGCGCAACAGTGAACCATAAACAATGTGAAAGAGGTAAGTTTGTTTATATTTCCGTCTTTTAAATTATCAATGGAGTGTTGGAAAAAAATAATAAAATGGCTTCATTCTGTTTACTAACAATTTTTTCAGGTATGGACATTATTAGCATGAGTGAATATGGGTAATTAGCTAACCAGTGGGTAGTGCTGTGTCAACAAATGTACATGAACGCATCACTGCCGATTGTGTATTTTTTCCTTAAATAATACTCATGGGGTAGAGAGGATGCAAGGCCAGATTGTGATCTAAAGTGAAGGAGATGGACTTTCAATCCATGATTTCTCCCCAGAGAAATCTCTTCTCTTTCTTGTGGTTCTTTTGGTGAATGGAGAAACATTTGCATTTGTTACTGTAGCAAAAGGTAGTTAAAGTGGACGCAGGAACCCCATAATTTTTGACATGATCCAGACAAGGGGTGCTTAACCTTTCCATGCATAGGCCCCTATGTGGAAATCTATGAATCTCTTTTCAGAACAAAATGAATTTAAATGCATAATATAAAATGCAAAAATATAAATAGTATTATAAAGAAAAATAATTATGTTCCAATACAGTAATCAAAATATTAAAGAAATAACAAATAATATCATGTTGGACATCCAGTTGATTTCAGTTTTTTGTTTTGAGGCAGTGATGTCCAACCTTGGCAACTAGCTGGGGAATTCTTGGAGTTGAAGTCCACAAGTTGAAGTCCACAAGTCAGAAATTTGCCAAGATTGGACATCCCTGTTTTGAAGGTTACAAGACTTGAAATCCTGTTGCAATGAGGTTTTTTTTCCAACCTAGTTCACGGATCCCTTGAAATCTATCCTTGGACCTTCAAGGTTAAGAATCCCTGATCTGGACTCAGTTTGTTGTTATATCAATGTACAAAATATGTGAAAATGAACTGTCTATTAAGATGGCAATGTATTTGTCCCTCCCTGCATGTCATCTTTTTTGGGATCTGATGTTTTTGCATTGGTACAACTTTGGAAAACGGAGCACAAACACATGCTGCAATATGAAAACAGAGTTGATAGATGACATGTCTGAATGTCTCCAGCTTTTCCTAATAAGAATTGTTGTAATAGCTTAATGGACTATATTGAATGGTACTAATGATGCTTGTCATGTTAAGCATACATGGAAATCTTAATTAGAGTGGAATCTTCATCCTTCTGCAGAACCCTATTATTTTAGAAGCATATCTTTTTTGACTGAAACTTATTTAATAACCAATGCCTCCTAGCCTCTTATTTTTGTGCATGCTGTAATTCTGAGCATTGTTGGATGAGGAGGGATACTTTGACTTTATTGGTACATGCCTGGCAGGTGCTCCATTTCCCCTATTTTTCATATCTTAATCAAAAACAGTACCATTTGGGCCATTTTATATATACTATTTTTATGTCTCATTTCAGTTCAGCATCCTATTATGTGCTCTGTCTGTTGAATTATTTCAGTTTTGGGGGAAAAAATCCTATTTGTTTCCCAGCATGCTTTACTGATTCTTTTTAATAACTCTTTCCCTCTTTATTCTGCTCTACTCTACTTTACTTTATCCCTCTTTACTCTACTCTATTGGTTTGTTATCTATATTTCTTACTGTACAGCATGTCTTTGGGAATGAAGTACAATAAAAACTGAAGTTTGGGGTGGAAAATTTCCAGGAAACCTGAATGTTTTGGCTTTCCAAATTAAATTAAAAATGTATGAAACTGGCTGGGTGACCTTGGGCCAGTCACTCTCTCTTAGCCAGTGGTGAGATTCAATTTTTTTTACTACCGGTTCTGTGGGCGTGGCTTGGTAGGTGTGGCAGGGGAAGGATACTGTAAAATCTCCAATCCCATCTCTGCTCTTAGCCCTTCATCTTAAAGGGTTGTTCTTATGGTGAAAATAGGAGGAGGAAAAATATGTTTACTGCCTTGACTTATTTATAAAAAATTATAAATCTATAAATTTATTATTTATAGAAACAAAAAAGGAAGAAAATAAGTAACTAAGTAAGTATCCAATCCTTCATTATTTGTTCTAGGAATAGCACTTGAATTATCTGTAGCTTTATTATATGTTTATTTGAAGACATCCTTAGTGAATGAAAGTTGCAGTGTTTGTTTGAATGAATGAATTTGTGAAGATTTAAGTAGAAACTAGCACTAGACAAAAGCACCCTGAAAAGAATTCTTGTCAAAATCCAGTTAAACTAGGTAGAATGTTCTGTTCCATCTTTTCAACTTTTGTATTTCAAAAAATAGAAGGGTGGGAGAAATTTCTCAAAGTATTAGGGCCCTCGCCATTGAATTGGGATTTAATTCCACAATAAATGAGGTGATACTGTATTCTGAAGTGTATTACTTTTAACAAATTATTAATAATATATAATATATAATTAGTATTTATTCTTTTTCAGAGCTCTTTTTCCTTTAATATAAAGTATTAATATTTGGTGTATGAACTACTTAAGAATTCTATGGGCATAAGAGAAGGAAAAATGAGTAGCATATCCTAAAAACATGTTGTAGGATTCCCCCACATCCCGTGTATTCTACTCCATTCCTTCCTGTTGCCCAAATTTTCAATTCTCACAGTTCCCGATACTCAACCAACATTTTGAACTAGCCTTATTGTTTTCTGGGAAGAGGGATTGTTTTATTGTTTTAATTTGTTTTATTTATAGCTTGCTGATCCCTCCTTATGTGTCAGTGGTTTGGGCTACATAAGGCTTGGAGATTTCTCCCTCCCTTTCTTGGTTTTTAATTTCATTGTTCACAGATGATGCACAAGTTCATTGATCTTTTGTTGTCCTTAAGTGGTGATGTATGGATAATTCATTGACAGATTTCTTTGCCCCTTTTTTGCTATTGTTTGCAAAGATTTAAAGGTTGATTTTTCAATCTGGTTCTTTTTTAAATTTTTTGTTATTTTTATTTATTTGCCACCCATCTAGTTTTGAAGTGACTGGGATTTTAGAAACATTTTTTTCCTGACTTCTTTTAATTTCTTTGCCTTACTTGAGGAGACAATCTGGCCACATATCATGGAAAGGTGAATATAAGCATTCACAATCAGTAATGATAAAATAAATTAAAACATTAATAGATCAATGGTGCTATGAGGTAAGCCAACGTTGATAAATATTCTTCAAAAGAAACGTTCAGTAGGGGAGGAAGATGAGATTAACATCTTTTCCATTCTCTTTGGGAAAAAAAGAGAGAGGATAGAAAAACAAAAATAAAATACTCCATTTAATGCTTCAAACTAGCATTTTCTTTTCCTTTTAGGTACAATTTTATAATGTTTGAAAAGTGCTATCAAAACAACTCATAAAGGAGGAAAGAAGTAATTCTCTTGTCATTAAGTGGTTATAGAAAAGTATTATTTTCTTTGTGCGTTGCCTTTTTCTTTTTTAAAAAAGTACATGATTTTCCAACTGTTCTATTTATACTAGTCCAACTTTTATGGAAAGGTCAGATTTAGGCTTTGCATGGATAACAACTGATACTGCCAACAACAAAGGAAGAACACTATTGTGTTGTGGTTTATACTGTATGTTTTACAGCATTCCATGCATTTTTGAGCTGTATACCAAATGGGTAACTTTAAATCTATAGTACTTTCTATGAATTAGAAATCTTTTGAATTAGTTTGAAAGTTACATCTTATTTTTAACTTGAGATGTTTATAGCCATCTGGCGATGATCTCTCTCTTTCTTCCCAGCGTGGTTACTTTTCAGCACAGGAAATGTTTGGAACTGTTTCTAATAAAGCAATGGTAGCTGTGCACACACGGCCTTCCTCCTTCTTTTCACTCTCAGTGTTACTATCTGACCTGTACTCAGCTTCCAAAATAATAGCTTAATATACAGGGAAGGAAATCAGTAAAAAAAATGTAGGGTAAAAGTGTAAGGGTGGTGAGTGGAGAGTATGATGTTTTAAGTCTTGTTGGTTTTAAGTCCTGATCGTCTCATAATACTCATTTGTGACTAAAAGCCACAAGAGCTAATTAGGGCTTTTTCAGGGGCAGCACCCCAAAATTATGATACTCTCGGTTGTTCCTTTATGGCAGGCAGCAGTTTCTCATTTTCTACTGAAGGGATTTTCAATCTTTCTGTACTGGTGAGCCCATCTGAAATTTTATGGATACAAAGTGTCTGCCTGGGGAAGAACTGCTTGACTATTCATAAAGTGGTTGCTATAAGAGACATAATCAATAATCAAACATTGATTCATCAGAATGCAAGTTTTCCCTCCCAAAGAATTAGCTTGGTTCGCTTTCTGCATTAGTTGGGCACATTTCCAAATGAAGCATTGAGCTACATATTTTATTTTTATTTTTTAAAAGCCTATGAGGTTCATCAGGAGTCCGGATGTGTTTTGTTTTTCCTAGATGCTGGCACTTTGATTTAAAACATGCTCTCTATTGCATGGGAAGGAACACAACATGGACTTAAAGGTGCTCTTCACCTTTAGGTGCCACCCCGGGGAGCCCAGTTATATATATACATTTCATCAGTCACTTGGCATGCTCGTGATAGCTGTGTACTCTTATCATTGGAGAGCTAAGCAATTGTGTGTGTGCATTTCTGTTACTGTTATTCCCTACTTAGAAGCTGGAAGAGATGAGAGAAAGGAGGAAGGAATGGGGCAAAGTTGGTTTGGAGGACACGACACTGAAATATGTAAGGTCATTGAATTAACATCTGTCTATAGGATTGCAATAACTACTGTATATGCTCATACCTCTCTGCATCTCGTTTTCCAGAATTTTTTTTTAGAAGTATGGTACTCATAATTAGTTCACAGTCATATACATACAGTGACTCAGTATGCTTCTCTTTCAGCCCATTATCAAAAGGTTTGCAGTTGAACACCTAAATTGTGATTTGTGCTCAGGCCTGTGACACAGACAGCTTGCAAATTAGAGCTGTTAGTGGGTTAAATTCGCTTTAAATTCTGTTCAGATAGCACTTTGTTTAATCCCAGTGGCTGATTCAGCAAGACTTTCTGGTCAATTAGACTTTAGTGTGTTTGCAGTCTAATTCTAAAGAAAAGTCTTTAGGTGGTCATACTTTTGACTCTGAGCTATACTACCGTTTATGCACTAACCTCCTCTTTCTGCACATTTGCGTAGGGCAGAAACTCTGTGTATTTAATGCCCAATTTAGTTGAGCCTTGTCACCATGAAATAAATAATTGCTTCAGATGTATGGTGCATTATGATGGATATCAATTCTTGACCTGAATTCATTGTGTTTCAGCTACCTATGCATGCTGAACAACAGAACCAAGGATATTAACCTATTAAAGATCTTGCTTTAATGTCCTGGTTAAACTCAGCATTCTAGTTCAAAAGAATAGTTATGCTCATTCCATCTTCATACTGAGAAAGTCAGTATGAGAAAATCAAAGATACTTTCCAGGTGAAGTTCTATGATATTCTGCTTTGCAGGTCCTATAATACTTGAATAGAATGCCACAACGGTTTTTCATATCACATTACCAAGGCTCAAAGAGAAAAGTTACTCTTCATACTCCAAGGGTTTCATAATCAGAAACTAAGTTAGCAGGAATCTGATTCCATTTTTAACAGCCAGACAGACCTGTAGAGACACATTAAGTCAAAAACCCACAGAAAACGAGAAGTGCCTATAGGAAATCTTGCAGGGTTCAGTCAAGGGCAGTTTCATGTGACCTGACAGATTGGAAATAAAAAGGCTGCTATTAGTTCCGTGTCAGTTCTTATAGTGAATGTTGCAGAGTAATTGTGGGTGTTAAGCTGTCAAATATTATCAAGGGTTAATAAGGTTAAAGAAGAAGTAAAAAGCTGGCCATAATATAGAGGTATGGATAAATATATGGCAATAAATAAGAGGTGTCACATCATGTGGGGAAATCTAGATTGAAACTGGGAAACTTAACAATTCTCGACAGAAGATGATAAGTGGTAGTTAAAAATATTCCCCACTGTATATCCAGTCTGGCATTTTGTTTTTCATAGTGGCCAACCAGTGTTTATGGGAGCTCACAAGCAAATCATGAAGGTAAAGTCTTCCTATGATTCCCAATCATCCTTTTTTATTATAGTCCAAGTGTTGCTTACCCACAATGATCTTGAGTGTCTAATATGCCTACAACTTTCCAGCTGATGCCATAATTTGTTCTCTAAGAATGAGGAGATGAGTGTCAACGCAATTCTCTTTCATGAGGCACTCTATGTAATGCAGACAGTACCCCTTCCCACCAAACCTTTTTGCATCCAAGTATCTAATTATTAGTTGGGCATTTAATTTAAATAGTTGAGCTATGAAAAATTGGGAAAAGGAACATCTTGAAGTCTAAGTTCCAGAAAGGAGGAGCCATTGTTAAATGTGTGGCCCTTCACCCCCAAGATCTTCAGGTAGAGTTGAGCAAATTCTTTACTTGAAACTTTGGGGACTATTTTGCCATCCAGTGCAAGAAAATGCTAGAGTATGGGGACTAGCAGGTCTAACTTAACATAGGATACCTTTTCATATTAATTTGGATATATGTTAATTGATTTAACTTAACTCTTTATTGTGGAACATCAGAAGCATTTTCAGCTGGACTGTCTTCCAGAAATATCTCTTTTTTATATACCTGGCATCCCCCAACTTTTGATGCAGCCCATTAAAGTAACAGTACGTTGTTTAACAAAAGTGAAAATATATTAATTATTGAATTGCATCCAACTTTGGAGAGAGGATGTTGAAAGAGAAATTTGCACAGATGAATTACTTGGGAATGACTGAAAATTAAATAAGGACAAGTACTGAATGTAAACTACAGAGTGGATAAGGCCTGTTGAGCCCTTTTGAGGAAAGTTGCTGGGATGTAATAAATTATTATGGTTGTTGCACAGTCAGCCAGAGGTTCAGATTGGATTTGTCTACCTGTCAAAGTCCTTTCCAAGGACTTGGGATAGAAAGGTTTTGCGGTGTTAAATGTATTGTCACAGGATGTAAGCTGTAAGCAGAGTAAAGCTGCCTTTGCAATTGACTGATCGTGAGTTTGTCAAGTGATGGTCCAGTTGTTTTGGGATTGCACCCAAGGCACCTATTATTATTGGCTCTACCTTTGTTTTCTTTTGCCACTAACAAATTATTAGTATTGCTGCTATTATTAATTATTTCAAAATGTCTCAAAGCGCATTTGCAGAGCACACTTTTTTTTTTTAGTTACAAGGAAAGCTAAGTTGTAACCTAGTTTTAAATTCACCAAAAACATGGAACTGTTGTGAACTACAATGGAAAAACCAAGCTTTCAATGCTTCTTCATAGCATGATTTTCCCCCCCCACAAGCAAGTTGTATAGCATGGAACTATGCATTCATTTATTGACACTTTTTATTCTTTCCCAAACTTTGTTGTGGTTTAAGGTGGCCTCTTAAGGCTTCCCCTATTTGACTTGAGCTGCAAGAACTGTGGGGCTATTGTAGCATGATCTCCTTTCAGTTTCCAAGGTTGCAGTGGAACAGGATCATGCTCTTGGTATTCAACACTGATTTTTGCTATGTTTTTGTTTCTGGCATCAATTTATTTAATCAATGAATTTAAAAAATGAGTAGCAGGTACTTCTAGAGGAGACCTATAAGATTATTTTCTGCTTAATTGTCTACCTAAAAGTTTTATTCAGTGACTTTTATTATTTTGTGATTATAGAATTCAAAATGTTTCTTAAGATCTAGCAATATCTGAAAACTATAAGCATAATCTACCAAGATGGCTTACCAGTTTGAATATGTTAATGGAGTCCTGTCAATTTCTGACTCTTAAATGGGTAGCCAAGACTCTTTGTTTTTATTTCATAGGCATTAAAAGAAAAGCAATACAAGTTCACAGTTGTCTAGAAGGGTGAAGGAACAAACTTTCAACATGGTGTTGATTCTAAGTTACACCTTATGGATGCTGTGTGAACAGCAAATTCTGTATAATATTGGTTGGAAAACGCATGGCAACAGTATGTCAACCAGACAGGGTAGGCGTAAAGAACCTGTTTGAGCAATGCCTTACAGCAAAGCTATAAGAGATTGGCAAATCCCTGGCCTACTCCATTAACTGCACAATCCTGGCTTAATTAGCATTGTTTATGACTAATTATTCCGATACAGATTCACTTGAGCTGTCTTCCACAAACCTTACTGCAGTCAAAATATTAAGTAGCAGCATGCTGATTGGGATAGATATTTTTTGTTCCATGAAGGAAGGAATGGCGGTTAATTTCTAATTGATTGCTTGGTAGAGCTCCTCCTTGTGTTTCACCCCCAAGGCTTGACTTGACGCCATCTGCCTGGTGTCAGTGTTTGGAAACCAGCTGGTCAGCTAAACTACGTTCTGTGGGAAGCTGGCAATTTAGAGCAAGCAGCAGCGTAGCCATCAGCATGCTAAAGAGTGCTTTTCACTTGTGTTTTGATAATGGTGCCTTAAGCCTTAATTATGCTGTATGACAACAGTGTTCAAGAACTATCAAAATAAACCCTTTCAAGACATCCACTGTTAACAACTTTGGAAGAAACCTTGTGGACCTCTTTGTTCATTTTCAAAACTAACATATAGACCAATTCACATTCCTTTTGTCCCCAATCTAGAATAATTTTTGAATCAATATTTTTTTTATTTTGTTTCTTATATAAAGAAGCATTGGGCGCAAAAAAAAGAGGACAGTTTAGTATTGTTGATGTAAATTTCTTGCTGCAATAATGTCTATAATAGCTCTGCAAAATCTGTAATTGGAAAGGAAAAGCAGAATTAGATCCTTTAAAGCCATGTAAAATTGAGACTTTCAACTAATGGCATTAAAGTATTATAATTGTAAATGGAGTAATTGTCCCATTGTCAATACAGTCCTTTAGGAACATTTGTGATGCAGGAAAGTGTTTAAGAGTAATGATGTGGTACCAGGTGATTTGCACCTGGTACATCTGTAACTAATTAGAGAGAAAAAGTTCGCTTTTGATTAAATATGATTTAGAAAACAATGAAATTGAATGGGATTATTAATTTGTTATATGTAAGTGCCCAAGATGTTAAGATTCCATGTGAATCATTCTTAACTGGATGTTCCGAAGTTTCGAAGTTTCGAAGTTTATTCAAATTTATATACCGTGCCTTCTCCTTTGCAGGACTCAGGGCAGTTACCAACTTCTTTCTACAGGAAAAGGAAGAGTCCCCTTCATGAGATTCCCTTTCCCAAATTGGATCTTGATTTTATTGTTGCAAATATCAATAGAGTTCAATCAGTAGATAGTCAATACAATTATATGTAGTACAAATGGAGATCAATCTGCATGGCATTATATTTTTACGTCAAATCATAAGTCTAGGAAAGTTAATTGGCGATAGATATTGAAGTGCCATCCTTTTTGGTTTCTGTTCCTGAAGCTCATGTCCATTTATAAGAGAGATTTGGTATTTAAAATAAGACTTAGGAGAAATGTAGATGCTCCTAAGGATAAACCATTTGTGACCAATCAGTGGTAGGTTCCTACTGGTTCACTCCGGATTCTACGAACGGTAGTAGCTGTGGCGGGAGGCTCCGCCCAGCCACCCGGATGTCATCACGGACATTCTGTGCATGCACAGAAATGCTACACACGAGCAAAGCAAGCGTTCACATGCTCCAATTGCAAACTGGTAGTGAAGATAAGTGGAACCCACCACTGCCTGAACTATGCAAAAGACAGGTGCTGTCCTTACTCTTTACACAGTTCGTATGTGATTTGGTAGTTTTGATTGCATAAAGAATCTAATATTGTTAGAGGTATAAGTAGGCTGGTGTGAACTCTGAGTGACTAGTACTCAAAGAAGTATATCTTTGGAGAAAGAAATTCCTAAAGACATATTATGGTAGGTTTGGCATTTCTAGAGTTAATATAAATGTGGGAAGAACAAATGAAAGATGATCGTTCTTTCTCTAAATTCTTGGTTTTAATAAATTATTGTTTGTATCTGGCAGCATTCTTGTGGTTTTGCTATTTTTCATTTTGCACCCTGTGCCTAGTGGCTTGAAAAGATGGTGGCTACTATTTTTCTATCTCCTGTCTTTACCATTATGTGACATTTCATGATGAATCTGACACTTTCATTGCCTTGCAAAAATATTGTTTCACAATCTTTAAAATACTGACTTTGGCAACCTTTACAGAACTAAGGAAAATGCAAATATTAATGAGGCTGATATAAAAACATTTTTTTCTATCATTTTTATAGTTGCTATAGAAACACCTTGGCCTTCACTCTTGCTAATTAGTTGGATTTTGCACATTTTATATTTGGAAATGCAAATCAGTTTTCATAAATTATTACTTATTTTTCTATTTATATTTACAGTACTGATATGCATATACACACAGGAAGCTTGAGATATTAATTAGCTACATAACACAAATAAGTGTGACATTTATGGTCACAAGACAAACCTGGTTGGTTTTTTAGATATTTGAAGGTAGTGAATACAGAGATTTTTTTAATATAGGGGAAAGAAAGTGAATCTTAACAGGTTGGAGGCTTATGGGAGTGATAAAATGCAGCTGTTTGGAATACATATTTTTACAGATTTCAAATCTAATAGTAGATTTAACCTAAAGAACTGCAGTTCCATCTCAGATCTGTAGGCAGAATTTGGGAAGTGTGCGTATCTGATTCTCTGCTTATTTTTTCCATTATAAATGATTAAAATGTGACTTTGTTAACATTTAAAGAAAATTATTTCTGTCTTGAACTGTGGGGGGTCCTGCTAGATATTCGGGGAGCACAGAGATTAGCAAATGTAAACAGTTAGGGTGGCCCTTTCAGTTGTTAATTTTTTTTACAGGTAGGGAAATGGAAACTCTTTATTGTGTTTTGGGGTATTCAGAAATCAGATATAGAATAAGATGTTGGACTCAGGGATTAGATAAATGGATTGATTATTTAACAGATCATATGCATCCCAGCTGGGGCTGCAAATACTCTTGGAGTATATCCAAATATCCACCTTGATATTTAAAAGGAATTTTACCATCTGTATGATTAAAGTTGCATCTGTTATCTGTTTTCTGGCCTATAACAATCACCAGACTGAATTTGGTAATATTATTTTTGACTTTAAACTGTTGTATATAAATATTACTTTCCTGTTATTATTTTATTTATGCAAAGAGATAAGAAATTGATAAATGCAAAATTACCCTTGTCAATTCGCACTTTATGGAAGACAATACTAGAAAAAGAAATATATTTCTAGCAGAGATTTGGATTTGGAATATATGTTTGTAGGTCGTGAACCTCAACATTATACACAATATTTCTGGATTGGTGGTTAAACATGATGCTAAGAAACTGATCTTATTTCTTGACATGCTGGTTCCAAATAAATCTAAATTTTGAATGCAATGATTTTGGTAAAACATGTATCTATTTAATTTACCTTTTCAAAATTATTGCTAGATTGTGTTAATGGCGTTCTAGTGTTTTGAATTCTTTAATATAACTTTTACAAATTTTCTGTGTTTGCGTTATTGTGGTAACATTTGTAGAAAACTGTATACACATTTGCAACTTATCTGCAATTGCAATTCATGTACTACTGCTACTACTGTACTAATAATAGTAATCCCACTTTTTCTCCATTTATTGACAATGAGCATGCAAATCCTTTCTTGTGCCTTGTGATTCTTGATGAGGTATCTTGTCTTTTATGTACACTGAGAGCATATCTACCAAAGACAAATTCCTTGTGTATCCAATCACACTTGGCCAATAAAGAATTCTATTCTATTCTATTCTATTACTGTCAGTTCATGGGTCACACAAGGTTTTGATGCTACATATAGATGATCACATTGTGAAAACAGGTTCAGGGCTTTCTTTGTTTGTTTGTTTTCAAATTTGTATCTTAATGTTCCCAGCAAAGCTAACCCTTGATGAAATAAACCCTTATGCCTCTGTAAGGCTTGTCATTCATTTTGCCCTTTAGAACTTCCCAAAACTCTAAAATAGGCAAAGCAAGGCCAACATTTTTTGGCCTAATCCAAAAATAAAAAAAAGTTGCTGGCAGCCTGCAGATGGCCTCTGAGCCACACTTTCACAAACCTGATTTTTCAGAAGCCTTTCTATTCCAATTTCCCACAACCAGTACTGAATGCTTTATAGCACTAAATATCACAATCTTTACAACCTTTGTGTTTTCTTCGTATTCTCTTCTATGTACTCTTCTGTGATCATCATACTTTTCTTTTTTAAGTTCATTATTATCACAGAAGTAATACATACTAAGCTGGGTAGTCAAATGTATTTGGGGAATTTTGTTGTATATCACTGAATATTTTGCAGCTCGTACATCAGGATTAGCAACTACAATTTTTTTTATCAGTTGAACAAAAAATAAATAAACATGTTTTGTAAGAAACATATTCATTACAGCAAAGAGTGTCTTTGGCAACATGGATTGGCAACTCAGCAAAAAAGTACAGACTCAGGATGCCGCCATATTATCTTATACAGTGACCCAGGCATCTCTGAAATAACATGAAATAAGATAAAATGTCTTACGTCCTACACTGAAATCTCCTAAGATTGCAAAAATATCATGAGGCTTAGAAATTTTGTGTAATTTTGTCAATTTAAATGAAATTGTATATTAATAACTTTCAATGGGGCTGTGACCACCCTACCCTGTTTTCCCCCAAATAAGACATCCCCTGATAATAAGCCCAATCGGGCTTTTGAACGCATGACAATAAGGCCAAGCGCTTATTTCAGAGTTCAAAAAAATATAAGACAGGGTCTTATTTTGGGGAAAACACGGTAGAACCATGGGTGAAATCATTTAGGGTCATACAGATAGTACTGTTCAGGTGCCTTAATGTGGGGGAAATATTGTGATACTTAAACTATTTGTGTACATCCTTGTAAAGACATTATCTAAAATGAAAGGGCCCTTTCCCCTTTTATAGATGAAGGCTTAAGGCCAAATCAGACTAACTTTCTAAAGCTAATTATGGATCTTGTGAGAGAAAAAAGATTTGAGCCTAGACTGAATTCTAAATCTCTAAACATTACACCACTCTTAAATTCTCACCACTGCTTAAAACTCCCTAATGCAAGCACATGAGGACACACTCTGCATTCGTTTTTTAAAAGGATTATTTAAGAGATTGCCATTTTAGTCTTGTATAAGAAAAAAAAATGAGGCAGAATTAAAAAAACAGGGAAGAAGAGGAGCCAGATAGATTCTGTACTGTTAAAGGTTATCCAGATTTTACCAATGTCACGTGAAACCATGGGAAAATGAGGCTGTGCAATCTGGTGCAAAATGTCTGAAGTCCCACATTGCGTAAACAAAGCAAAGAGTAGTTTGCTTCTTCTTTCTCTACAAGGCTAGAGTACTTCTTTGCAAAGAATATGTGACATTTGCTCTGAATATAAGGAAATACTCTGGTATATTTTTGTAATAAAATGTCAATAAACAAGCATAATAATAATAATAATAAAAAGAGATACCAGCGGATTTTTAGTAACAAAAGGCATTTTTCCCATATGGAGGAATAATCACACTATCTTAAAATAAGCTTTCTGCCTTTTTTAGTCTACTCTGGCAAAGAACTATGTGTAATAAGAAAGAATTTCCTTGTCTCAAGCTCAAGCTCACCAAAGCAAACAAGCGCTTGAATTCTGGGCTGTCATCAAGCCCAGGAAGGTCCTTGCAGGATCACAAAACAAATCAAGCCGTTGAGGGCTTCCGGGCAGCCAGCTAACAAAAATATACTATCAGAGGATGCAGCCCAGCAAGCACTGTGGCTGTCACAGCAGTAGGCCCCCAATGTGGGCATCCGTTCAAGAGCTTTACTCCCACATCTGGTGAAACTGTGACAATCGGTGTCTGACCATTTTAGGAGTCAGATACTCTGGGCACCAGGAAGTTGATTTGCCTTTCACTTCCTTAAGAAAACACACATTAATATTGAAGCGTTGCCTTCATAAAGCAGCATTTTGTCTTGGTCTCCGGCAAAAGTTATGTGCTGAGAAAGTTCACTTGGATGCAGCCAACCGTATCTACATTTCAAATATTTCTGAGGACATTTGCAAAAGAAAGCCAATTAAAGCCTGGTGACCCAATATTGCTCTTTGTGAGAGTCATTTATGCCTTAAATCTTCATTGTTTTAAATAAAGTGCAAAGAATGAAACCTCTGAAATACTTCCTGCGAAGTAAATGAAGACATCAGTGCTTATCGTGTTGTTCCTACTATTATTTTAGTATCTTTCTTCAGAGAGGGATTCAGATGACATAAAGTTATCATTTTCATTACTCTGCACAATATCAAAGGCCTCTTGTTCTTTTTCCTTTTCCCATAAAGATCATTCTTTTATACAAATCCTGCATTTTAGTTTTTAATTGGGTATCATAAAAATGTCTCAAATGTACTGCTGCAGTCCAAATTCTTGATGATTCAAGAAACATTTAATTTATTTTAGTTTTTCTAAAGTTTTGCCACTAAATAGTTACTCCATTTTTCTCTCTTCAGCCCCTTTCCTCACCTTTTCTTTTTCTGTGTGAAAGGCAGCAGCGGCAACAACGAACATGAACTTCTTTAAGGATAGTATTGCATTTGAAATGAAATCATCTCTTTTTAAAAATATATGATTCCAATATGTAAATCTTTATCTGAAGTTTATTTGTAGCAGCTTTTGACCAAAATAAAGGTCAAAAACTCACATTCAGGCACTGAACTTTTGTGAAGTTCTCTTGTGAGAGCTTTACCTTTGCTGTTTTTAGTGCTTTTAACACTGCTTTTAATGTTGTTTTCTAATGAATTACTCATGCGCAAAGCACATGCTCAGCAAACTGGTTGTTACAAATCCCACCACTGTTCTGAAGGATCTTCAAGGTTAGCCCCATGTAGACAGCATTGCAGTAATCCAGATGAGAGCTCACAAGGGCACGAGTGATATTGAGCAGGGCTTCCCAGTCCTAAAATGAGTGCAGCTGGAGCACAATCTGAAGATACACAAAGGCCCCCTCGCCTTGGCCACGGCTTGCTCTTGAGCACGAGGACTCCCAGATTGTACACCAGGTCTGTCTGAGGCAGTGCAAGGCCAATGATAGAAGGTTCCTGGTACTAGACAGTACAAAATATATCCCTATCCAAAATTGTTGGTTAAATAAGGGCTGATGGAAACTCATTAAAAGGCTTTGTATTTGTGATAATTGCGTGCAAAATCCTAACATTGTGACCATATTCAAGGTGGGGTTTCCTCTTGTAAGTAGTCAAGGTATAACTGTATTTAATTAATTATGTTATATAATCATTACATTTTCAAACAAATATAAATAAAATTGAAATGAATGACTCGCATTCAAAGAAAAAATAAAACCAACACAACAAAATAAAAATGTAGAAAAGGACAAATACATTCCAAATTCACCTGATTTTATAGATCTTCAAAAAAAGGAAACTAGGATTTCAGGGTTTACCAAACTCTGTACAAGAATTTTCCCCCCAGAGCGAAATATAACGTAACATTTTCTGACTGGCAGAATATATAATTTTCTCAAATACTGCTAGAACACAGATATCTAAAATTCAATTCTTTATGTGTGGAGTTAAAATATTGTTCACCTCTTTAGGACAGGGGTACCCCAACCTCTGGTTCGTGGATTGGCACCAGTCTGCAGCATGCCAGAAATGGGGCCACTCACACAAGCGAAGCCTCATCCGCAGGATGCATGCAGCACACAAAACCACGCCCCCTCCAGTCCGCGGAAAAACCTCTCACCACAGAACCAGTCCTTGGTTGATTTAGGATGACTCTTTTTGCAAAATAATTTTGCAGAACATGACTATATGGGGCATGGAATGGCTTCTCTGATGGTTGGGAGGTGTTTTTATATATGGGAAGCATTTAACCCCCCCTCATTTGTAGCATATGAAGAGCCCACTTCCCATATTAACACAGATGAAAAATGCTGACTTACATATGTGTAGAAATGAATAATATTAATTAGTGGTGAAAAGAGGCTTATATAGCTGTGATATCAGGCAAGTATCTGTTGGATTGGCATACTGTATTGTCATCTTTAATTGATGGAGGTTGTTTAGACATTTTTTTTTAAAGCACAGATTTTATTTTTTTTTTGTTTTTCTTGAAGTGTTACTTCTTTTCTTGAAATATAAATGTTTTCTTTTATGCTCTAAATACTTCTTGGCTTGTCTGCTCCCTCAGGTGCCAAAGCAGTAGCCAATGGACTGTTCAAGAACGAAAATACACTTAACAGATGCTCTTTCAACCTTTCCTTTCTTAATGGGTGAATCTGGTACCAATACATTCCATGCTATTTCTAAATAGCAAGAACCAATTTTTAGTTATACAGAGCAAACCTGTATCCCTGAAAAGTTACTTTCACTCGTGTCTAGGTTGAATTTTTGAAAGCATAAAACGGTGTTTTGTAAGACAGCTTAAAATGCCTAGTTAAAATATCAATGTTTTCTCCTCGGAATTGCACAACCAAAGCCACAGATTTCTAAAAATACTTTCTGTGCTGGGAAATTATTCTTGGGATATATTTGTATTTTTAAAAAAAATGCCTGACCATGCTTTATTAATCTATTTCTTTTAAGTCTTTTTGAATTTCATATGCCTGAAGAATAAAGCAGAGGATTTAATACAGGGAGAGTTAGTGAAGATGAAAAAAAAAAGCAGCTAATGATAATAATGAGAGAATAATGATAATAATAAGAAAAAAAACTAATAACACCCTTTCCTATTTATGTGTTATCCCTTGATTGTTTTAACAAAATGCTTCCTTGTGGTTTTCTAATTCTAAATTATAATTCTGGCTTTCTAATAACAGACTTGCTTTTCTATTGCCACCTCTCCCATAATACAGTTTTGGGAAATTCCACTAGAAATCATTTCCCTATCTCATTCTGCTCTTATATCCAAATGATAAGAACACTATGAACCTTTCTTTTCAGGAATACGAAATTTTTAAAAGTCTCTATAATTTGTTAACCTTCATAACTGTGTTTTGAGTTTTTTGTATGGTAAAATTCAGGGAGAAAAGGATTCAAACTCTGTGGCAGACCAAAAATTCCACAATTCAGATGTTGTATTAACACTTGAAAGCTTAACGGAAATGTGGCAGGTGAGGTAATTCAGTTTTTTAAAAATTATATTAGTACATTCCAAATATTCTGAGATTGTAACTTTTACTATCCCGATGAATTATGCTGCAACATCTCTGGAAGGCAGCATGCTGAGGCAGGCTGATGCATAGCAACTGACCAAAGTAGATGGAGCACAATCTCTCTTTGTACAAAACAACTTTGTTTCTGGTTTAAAATCAGGAAAACCTTTGGAAGGGCAGAAAAGTGTGGACGGGACACCCAGGCAGCAAATATTTGAAATGTGAATCATTGGGACAATCAGGCTATAAGAGTAATAGTAGATGTGAGAATAACATTTAGAGCTACTCAGCAAAGACATGGTAACTGAGTGGACTTATTCACAGGTAAATATGCATAGAAGAGCAGCCTTTGATTTTATATATAAGGGATAAGAAATATATGGAACAGACACATGTGGAATTACACTATAACTTTTTCTTATATCAAACTCTTCTAGTATACTTTGTAGAATGCATTACTTTTCTTTATAACTGCTCCTATTCTGTATTTATTTGCTAGGATATGAATTCATGAAAACAATTTGCACAAATAAACAAATGTCTGTTCAGCTTTTTAAATATTTTTCCCTTGCTATTTTATGTTATTATATTTACTGCCATTGTCATCATCATATATCCTGCCCTTTGGTCTAGCTCCTCAAAGTAGCTTACAGTAATTAACATATTTCTAAAAGTATTTACAAATGTCTGTCTGTCTGTCTGTCTGTCTGTCTGTCTGTCTGTCTGTCTGTCTGTCTGTCTGTCTGTCTGTCTGTCTGTC
>JANHFK010002640.1:303272-313567 GCA_036250565.1 Sibynophis collaris | reverse complement strand
TGTCTGTCTGTCTGTCTGTCTGTCTGTCTGTCTGTCTGTCTGTCTGTCTGTCTGTCTGTCTGTCTGTCTGTCTGTCCTTCCATCTTCTCTCTTCCAAGTTTTTAGTGAACATAAATTTCATGGTTTAAGAGAGTAACCAAATACATACATTAAGGTTTCAATAAATTATTTTCCTTTGTAGGCTTTGTAGCTAAGTTATAACAATGCTATATTTAAGAAAATCAGAATGTTGCTGTTTGTTGATTTCTTTTCATCCAGATTAAGCTAGATTCAGTTCATAATGGAAGAAAATTTTGAAGGACTCACATACAACAATATTTCCCAGGCTTCTTCTTAAATGATGTAGGCTACTACAGGACCCAAAAACATTTCTTAAGACCACCAAATAGTCTTGTGCAGAGATGTCAGTACAGAATCATAAACCATCATGACATACAGTAGATGTTTCCCTGATGGCATTTGCTGTACTCCAAAATGAATGAAGGAATGAATTTATATATAACATTGACTGAAATTTCATGAAATATTGATATTTTTGAAGAAATCTTGGGAAATTTTAGACTAGAATGCTAAAATCATACAATATTTGGAAATCTCCCAAGATTTTAGCTATATATATATATAGTTATTATTTATGTACTATCTGCAATATTCTTGCAGACCAAAGTTTGGGAATAATTGTTATTGACAACTTGGTGAACAGATTGAAACCAAAACACCCAAAACATATTGATAAATCTGCATTACCATGATTACATTACCTTAGTACTATTTTTATCTCCAGAGGATTTAGTTCACAAAGGATCTCAGGCAATGACTCTTCTTACAGGGTTATATACTGCTTTCTGTACATTTATAGAGACATTTGCCTATTATAAGCTTCGTTTATGCAGCGCATTATCGGATCTTCAAACACAGGCTTTATTTGTCTCTAGCTTTGGATTATCTCAAAGTAGCCAGTTTATTGGCTGTGATTTGGTGATTATTGCATTTAACCCTTTTCTTTGGGGAGGGCAAGCAGATAGGAAGAAAGAAACTTCCTTTGAGTGTATTCTGCCGTGACAATCATGCTCATTGTTTGTAGCAAGCATCCCTGCTATCCACTGATGTCCTTTGAAGCTTAATCTATTGTAAAATTAGATCATCAAAATGGCCACAGTTTGCACATTTACATACCAATGGTTAACATTTTATGAAATTATTCAAATGCTGTGAAACTCGCAATGCCGCTGAAGTTGTAGCACAGTTCATGTGTAAGTGATATGTAAACCATGCAAATGAGCAAAGACCCTTTCTTCTTTAAATTAATCTTTCAGAGGTTGTTACCCTGCCAGTTTGATTGCAATAAGAACACAGATTTTCTTCTCTTGATGGTGAAAGTGCTTTAATCCCCCTTTCCAAAGGTCAACTAATCTCCAGTCTTAAGTGCAATGGATGCGAATACACTACTCGTGTACTGTTCTTCCTAATTTAATTCTCTTCTAAGCTTTCATGTCTAAATCTAGTAATGTATCCAGTTTAGGTGGAGGTCACAAGGTTTCTGTTCCTGTAAAATTTGAATTGACATCATATACTGATAATGGTAGTCAGTGCTCTAAAATAAACATTTGCCACCATTCTTCCTGCGCATCATTTTCTGTAGTTGGATCTGTGTGCTCATCTTTGGTGCTATTCTCTTCCAGCTGGAGATATGTCTACTGCAGTGGGATGCTGCACTGGAGAATACATGAGAAGCAAAAATTATTTGTTAATAATTCTCCGGTTATCCTCAGCTAAACTTGCATTCATGGTGTGCTAAGTGCGTAGATATATAACTCATTTTCTTTGAGTATAATTATGTACAAAAATATATGCTTAATATTTGATTTACCTAGTCTTTTGATAAATCGTGCTTCACATTTTCCCCGTGGTACTTGCTTGTTCACTTGAGTTCCGCAATGTCTCTATTTTAGGGAAAGTTCCCCATGAATGTTAATTTGGCTCATAAATAAAACTTGGCCAATTCTGGTTCGTTTTCATTTTCCTCTTGTAACTTAAAATGAAAGTTTTGATGAAAGAACAGCAGCATAGGTTTGAGAGCCATGCTAACATTAATTTCCCTTGCAGTGTTTTTGAGAAACTTTTTGGGACTTCTGGATTTTTTATAGAAAGGAGATTAATCTGACAAATAAGGATTGCTCAGGGAACTTCTTATGGGTTTAAAGAAAGCCCAGGAAGAAATCATGGCTGCTGGGTTCAATCATGTAGGAAGTCACCAGATGAAATACTGACAATAATACTTTGCAAAACATCCTGTGGTGGTTTAAGATACTCTGCTTGGAAGTATACGGGGGTCTGGGCAGTTAGAGAAAGCAACATCGTTAAACTGAAGAGAAAACCGTTGTTATCAGCAAGGGATGCTTCAATCAGACTTGCCAGATAAATCACTTGTTCTTGAGGATTATTCCTTCCTTTCTGCCACTGACAGAATCCAGAGCATACATCTCTACCACTTTATTAGTTAAAGCAGTGGGAAGTCAGAAGCCAGCATGATATAGAAGACCAGGTCTGGATTGAATTGAATGTCACTTTTTTCCCTTTGACTCCTGCAATTTGAGAAATTCATAATGTATTATGGTAATTATTATAAAAGGAGAAGAAAGTATCATTGCTTCAGGTTCAGTACATTTCTTTTTTCTAAATAGAGATCTTAATCCCAAATTCTATTGAGTGGAATTTGGTGCAAAAATGAAATTTTGAACCAGGAATTTCTTCTGAGTATGGGAAATGACGACCTTACAGGGATTACTGTCAATTACTCCTAATATTCCTAAATTTAGTTGAATTGTTTAAGATGGTTTTGTTAAATAGTTGGGAATCAGACATTTTTCTGTAAATCATCCAAAAATGTACTGCTAGAGGCTGATCTTTCTGCTATGTACAGCTCAGGGGTGGGTTCTACTTACCTTTGTTAGCAGTTTGCAACAGGAGTGCGTGCGCATGAGCAAAGCAAGCACACAGCGCTCCTGCACATATGCAGAAGCTTTTGCGCATTCACAGAGCATTGGTGATGACGTCCAGGAGGGTGAGCGGAGCCTCCCACCGCTGTTACTACTGAGAACCAGACAGAACTGGTAGAAACCCACTACTAGTACAGATCATCTATCCAAAGCATTTGTCCAATATTCAGATGAACAGGAGAGAAGAAATTACTATCATAGTACGATATTAAGTGGCATTTTCTTTTCTGGAGGAATGTTAGCAATAAATCAGGCTCTGATAATACCACGACTGATCCAACTATCATAACAAGACATTTTTTTTCTAACGTGTTTATGATGGATTTAGTATGTTCTCACTTTATATTCTATTTTATTAAGATTTTCTTGACAAAATGAGCCACTATATTCTAATACTAACAGCAGGATATCTTATAAATCAACGCATATTCAGCAAATACAATAGTTAAGTGAAACAAAAATAACAAAAGTAACAAACCATTTGCAAACCTGGATTCAAAACTCAGGGTGACAAATTCCCATTTGCTGCACTATACACTCTGTTTTTTCTATCTAATTTCCAAGGTCGTTTAGAATTCTTTTAGAATTTTCTTGTGGCATTTTGAGCTCCCGTTATTGTTGCTGGGAGCAAAGTGTCTCTATCTTTCTCTCTCTCTCTTTTTTTGGGTGCCATACTCTCTCCATCACTGTACCTCCTTGACAGTCAGTAGTTCCTGGCTTGAAAAAGTGGTTTACTTGGGGATTTAATAAGAATCAAGGAGACCATTACTTGCTGGGAAGATGATGATATAAAGATTCATATGCATCGCCTTTGGCCACTTCATAACTGAGTTAAATCTAGGTTCAGTTTTCTGCTTTCTTATGCCCTTTCATGAATACCAAAATACAGAAGAAATACTCAGATAGCCATCAAGCCATAAACACTTCCAAACCCTCTAGGGAGAGGAGGCCAATGCTAAAGTATCAGATGTTCAAGAGCTGTCTGAGAGAAAAGGTTGTCTTCAGCTGTTGAAAGCTCATTGCTACTAATGGTGGTAAAGAAACAGTTATTATTATTATTTATTATTTATTAAATTTATACCCCGCCCTTCTCCCTTACGGGACTCATTAGATAACTTCTAATGGTTTATTTGTAGCAACGGAGCTGCCCTAAAGGATCCTTCTGATAGAAAAGCAGAAGCGAAGGTAGAAAAAGAATGATGTTTTGATATTACTGCAATCACAACAACAAACTTCATTTTGAGACTCCTGTAAGAATAGGAGAAAACAGTTTCAGGCTTCTGAAACTCCCCATCCCATCCGTCCATGTTTTCTGCTTTCCAACTTTTCACCTGCGTGTTTAAAGGAGCTCTGTGGCCAAAGCTTCCACCTACTCTTCTAACTTGGTTAAGACTATAGAGTCATTTTTCTTTCCTGCCACTTTTGTGGAAACTGGCTGCAAATATTTAGCAAGCATGGCTTTCATTAAATTTTCTACCACTAAAAACCTCTTCTAAAAACATCTCCCCTTGTCAGCCTGGAATCCTCGTCACAGCTTTTGAAATCCATTTCCCACAATGCTAGGAATGAAGAAGCTGCAGAGGCTGACCTGTGCATTTGTGCTGTTGGAGCACTGCTGATATGCAGCAGAGCTGTCATTTTAACAGGAAACCATCCATCATCTGCCTGCTAGTCCTCAATAATCACCTTCTATTACAGTCAGATTGAATCTTCAATTGGTGGCATTCTGCCAGGTTTCCTACAGTTCTCAATTTCCTGTACTTTGGAGAGGTATTCAAAATAATTTACCCGTTGGTTCAGGAGACATCGTCGTCCTGGAAAATATTATTGTCATTAACCTGTTGCTGCCAAAAAGTTGGGGAAATGTAAACCTCGCTTACTCCCTTTAGAGTTGTTTCCTCTGTTTGTATGTTATGTGTGCTGATTTTTTTTAATTGAATGCTCTAATACAATTGTATTAATTGAATAATTTGGTGTGATGCAAAAATGAAGATAGGATGGATGATTACCCTATCTTAATATCAGGTGATATTAATATAAATATTATATCATGTGATATTCATTATAAAGATTATATCAAGCAGAAAGATATAGGTGCCAATAGTAACAATCAAGCCACCTTGATTAAATAGCAATTGCTAAGAAATTATTTGAAAGTTGATTTTACATTACATCAATTTATTTGGTGTTAACAGAAATTGATAGCTCTTATAAATCCAGAATTATAATAGGTATGTAGAAAAAGGTAAGCATTTTCCAAGTGTCTATATTGTTTTGCAAGTTGTTTTGTGTGTGCGTTTGTATTCTTACCTTTAATGTTGTAAGTGAAATGTACCATCTTCCTAACCTGAATATATAATTGTCCTTAATTTTAAATGGCTTTTTCTGCCATTGAAAGTCTTTGTCCCCATTGAAGATCTATGTACTATATCTGCCTAGCTCTTTTCTCCATCAAGTACATAGAAGGGAAAAAAAGATACTGGGTATCAAATCTAAAAATGAGAAGATAGTCTTTGACTTATGATCATTTGTTTCGTGACTGTTTGAAGTTACAACAGTACTTTAAAAAGGGATTAATGATTTATCCTTGCACTTACATTGTAATGTCCCATGGTCAAGTGATTCAAAATTCAGACACTTGACATTTATGTAATGGTTGCAGCATCATAAATACATGCTCATGTGATAGCCATTTGTGATCTTCTCAGCTGGTTTCCAACAAGCGAAATCAATGGAGGAAACCAAATTTGCTTAATGACTATGTGACTTGCTTAACAACTGCAACAAAAAAGAGCTTAAAATTGGGTGTGATTCACTGAATGACCATCTCACTGAACAATGGAAGTTCCAGTCCCAATGGTGGACATAAATCAAGGACTATCTGTATCTTTTGGTTGGAAAACCACAGCCATAATCCCAGATGCTGTCTGTAACTGTTAGGTAAATAGTGTAAAGCATTTAGTTTTTGCCATATCAAAGGTTCACAAATACTAAAATGGATTTATGAACTTGAGTTCTGTGAATGTAGAATTTAGGCCCAAAACAGGCTGGCAGTTTTTGCTGATATTAGCACAGTTCAGATTATAGAAGAAAGATAGTTTCTTCTCTGAAATCAAAGGAGAAGTAAGTATGAATGGGATATAGAATTCCTATATCACAGTGGATTGTTTGTAACACAAAATCATCACTCCCCAATATAAACACAGGAATTGAGAGAGCAATTCTATCCAAAATTATACTGTTGATTTATAGGGTTTGGGATGTATTTGTGTATAAAGATCCCAAGTCTTTCCAATCCTCTCAGTCATTATTTCGACCCAATCCCTCTAACTAGAGAAGAGAACCTCAACTGACAAAGGGCTATCTTAGATAAGAAATCTTTAAACAGACTGACAGAACTCAGTCAATATCAATCAGTTTTGAAAGAGAAACTGCATATTTCACTTCTTGTTTATAATATGGAATGTTCTTTTCAAATGTCCCAATACTCTCATCTGGTTTCCTGGCTCTCCTTATAAATTATTTCCCAAATTCTGATTCTATTCTTTCTTCGGATTCGTTGTTGCTCTTTCCTCATTTTCTCTGCTTTCCTGACAATTCTGTAATCGAGTGGGTTGTCAAACAATCATCATTGTTTGGTTTTGCAACTTTTAAAATTTTGCCACACATTTCAAGGCAAATATTTGGCTAGCTCAATGACTGAGACACTGTGGGACCTGAACTGAAAACAGCATTTGTAGAAAGCTCTTTGAGAACTTGTCACAACTTTTAGGCCATTTCTTTTGGTAGCAGGAAAATATACTTGATTTTTTTTCAAATGCTTGTGATACATAGTAATGAATTTAGCAATTGTCTGCCATGTTCTTAATATGATCCAGTGCCATTTCTTGATGTACAATGTTTATTGAGGAAGGTAGAATTGTAAAGTCACACGAGGCTTTTGTTTGTAACAATGGTATGCCACAAATCACTTCCAATGCTTCAGTTCTGAAAAAAACAGGCCAGGTCACTTTTTTAGTTGTATGTACTGTATGTTTCTGCATGATTTTAAGGAGGATAAATATCACAGCAGCTCTACAGCTCCATGAACGTTGTTTGTACTGGTAGTTAAATTTCCAGCAGAGACTAGTAAGTTCATTTCCTAGTAGAGTCCATGGTTTCAGTTTATTCTCTGTATATCTTATGCTAGACTATAGTGTTAGTAGCTACTAGTAGTTAGTAGTTAGTGCTCAAGGATGCAGGTTTAAGATTGTGTGATTATTTATTGTTGCACAGTCCTGTGGGAGCAAGGTAAAAAATAGATTTTCCACTTGTAAATCTCTACGTCCTAGAGCAGTACTTCTCAGCTTTAGCAATTTTAAGACAAGTGGACTTCAACACCCAGAATTCCCCAGCCAGCATGAATTCTGGGAGTATAAGTGCACATATTTTAAACTTACCAAGGTTGAGAAATACTGCCTAGCCTCAGATCAAAAGAAAGGTTGGATTGAAATTGGGGCAAGGCATATCCTATAGTCCTAAAACCACTGTTACTGGTTAGAATAAAGGCATCATTAGAAATCAATAGGATGAAGCATGTCATCTTATTTAGGCAGGGAACAGGGAAGATAGACGGAAGTAACATTAAGTCATGATAAATATAATTTGAGAAAACAGAAATACATATTCGAGTGAAGGTGGAACTGGGAAATGATTTGAGAACTATGTTAGACATCCCAATACTGCCATAAAATACTGTAATATATTGGATTTCTGAAACTCATGCATTTTCTACTTGCAAGGGAGGGGGGATCATTCTAAATACAATGTAGTTTGCAAGCTAAGGATAATATTTTTGAAAAATACTATCTATTTTCAGTTGCTGTGATGAGCTCTGAAGCTTTCTTCTATAAAAGGCCTAGCACAGTTTCTGGTGAATATTCTTCCAGAACCTTTTGAAAACTTTCCCCCCCTTTTTTATAATTCACTGCTATTTTGAATACTTTAGATATTTGTATTGAGTTTGCATTATGGGTTACATGTTATACTTTAAATCTGGAGAGTATCTAACTGACCCACAAGCTGTGCTAGAGCTTTTCCAAGAGGTAAGATGAGGAGAAGCAATTATTTTGTATTTTAGAAAATGCTGTGGGATTTACAGTACCATATCATTGTGCAATTTTCTCCAGTAGATTATGTTAAAAACATCATTCCAGACATGTCCTTTGTATCACAATCTATAAACTCCTGGATGAAATACAAGTAGGGCAAACTAAGTGACATCCAAAAGACACACTCAACTTTCTTTAATTGTGAATGAATTATGCCAAACCAGACATCCAAATCAGACAGAACTTTGAGGAATGAAAATAGTCAGAGTTTGTTGATTTCTCAGAATTCCTCCATCTTTACAGAAAAAAAAAGTAATTTCATAGAATAAAATAGGACTGTGACATTCCTGAGATGCTCTTTTACCTTTGTTTAGACTAACTGCACAGATACATTCTCAGTTCCATGCAAGATTAGGACATTTATGGGATAAAATGTCCTAAGGATTACATTTGGTTGCTTGTGGATTATTGTGGAGACTCTGAGAATTCTAGCTTTTGCTTATAAAATGTGCTTTGAGCCCATAGTTTATTCAAAAAAAGAAGTTTCAAAAGTTGGTTGTTGAACAATATTGCATGACTAAGACTACAAAAGTCTTTTTTTCTTCATGAACATTTTTTAGAACTGATAAGCATCTTTAAAGATCACTCTCCCTGAAAAAGATCAAGTCCAGGATAACCGTATTATGACCACTAAGTGTTTACTAGCATCTGTCATGTCTGCAGATTTGGCATAACTTCCAACTATCTAAAATATGAATAGTAATTTCTGCTCTCTGGTCTCCAGTGTAATCTAATATGTTCCCATGAGGTAAAAAAAGCAGTCTAGAAGCTTTATTTTGTTTTTAAATGTGCCATGCAGTTTCTTACTTTGCAGTAAAAATGGCACTGTGTCTTTATGGGGTATGTCATTGTGCAGACCTCCTATCTAGCAAAATAAAAGAGGAAATATTTCACTGTGGCTCAAAAAGGGTGGAGATTTCTTTGTTTCTTTTTATATTTATCCAGGAAAAGCTGACAATCGTCCCACATTAATGAACAACACCATCAATCAATGTACTGACAATGAACGGAAAAGCGAGGTATATGTCAGACTGACGACATATTGCTTTTTTCAGCTAGGGCATGGCTGTTTATAGCACTTTTCTGTCTGGCAAAAGGCTTAAGCTTAAAGATGGAACTACAAAGAGGACTCTGTAATAAATATGTGAGAAATAGACATTGTTGCTTCAGAAATTTCTTTCATTCATTTGTTTTCATCAAACTCTTGTAATTGTAACCTAGAATTCTTACTTATTTTATTCCAACCCTTTGACATAACTGTTATCAATAGTAGTGTGGGCTTGGGGGCGAAGTTATAGTCTTTCTCCTTCAGTATCTTTTTAAAATATATATACATATCTTTCTTGATACCTATATGTAAAAATATTCATTACTCATCGAGTTCTGTGAAATCCAACACATCTGGAGGCCATGAAGTATGGGAAAGTAGATTAGATCATCTAGTAGCACATCAAGGAAAAGCCCAGACCTTTCCCCAATATCCTCATTTGTCAAAAATACGATTTTTTTTAGTGTGAAGCATTTAAGAATATACACTTTTACAATTGTAATTCATCGGAATTCAGAATTTTGTCCCTGTTCTACCTTCTCATGTTGCCTCATTTGAAGAAGAAGAATACAGCACATTGAATAAGAATCATTGTGCCAGAAGATCTTACATGATGCAATTAAGTATATTGGGCATAAAGAACAAAGAGGGCAGGTAAAGTTACTTGTTACCTGATAAAAAGTAATTATTATTAATTTCTGTTCTTTTAGACATACATGCAAGGCACAAATCTGTTAGATTTTCTCGTCTATATTTTTGGGGTCAGAGAAATGCAATCAGCACATGGAAGGAGAACTGTTACCTTGTCAGAAATAATCCTCTTCCCTTCCCCTGATGATATTGTGAAAAAGCTCTTACATAGATGACATTTGACCTGTAAGATACTCTTCAAGGAACACTCTGTATAAGGTGACATCTTTTCCAAGATGGATACTCTCTACACATGCTGAACTCTCTGGTGATGATAGGAAAACCATCTAGAGCAGTGGTCTCCAAGGTGGTCCCTGGAAAAATTTTGGTGGTCCATGGAGAAATTTTTGTATTTTTGCATTTTTTTATATTGCACTCATCCTTAAGCTACGGCTCCTAGGCCGAAAA
>JANHFK010002640.1:263421-279712 GCA_036250565.1 Sibynophis collaris | reverse complement strand
ACATAGCAGTAACAGGATCCCACAGATCCTGCAGAAACCCTGTGAAGATGGGCAGGAGAGTTACAGACAGAAAAAAAAGTTGACCTGGATCTTTCTGTCGCCCACTTTTGCATTCAGGATTTTTCCTGTCCAAATTCATATACTTGAAAATGTTTATATTGAGAATTCTGCCCTATCTTTCTGGTGCCTATGCTCTCCACTCACATTGTTTTGAGCAACTGTAAAATCCCCATTATATCATTAAGATGCAAGAATGCAAATATATTTTGTTGCATTAAAATACAAGTGAAGCCAATTATTGGTGCGCTGCATTTCCTGGTTGCTGTTTGTGGCCAATAATATTTTGGTTTCGGTCTTTAACAGTGATTTTATATTTATGTTTGTTCTAAGAAAGTAAAGTAGACTATATGAATTTTGAGAGGTCCTGGGAATGAAACATCTGCAAGAAAACAACAAACCTCAGGGAGCACCAAGGACCTCTTATTTCAACCCTCAGCTACAAATATTCCTTTGTGTGAATATTTGTAGCTCAGATCAATTTAAATTATGAGGACAGAAGTAATCTGTAATGAAATTAAACAAAAAAAAATTAAAAGTTTTAAAATAAATTAAACATTTTTAATAATAAAAAAGTCACATGAAGAAAGGAACTGAGCTGAGTTGAGTCAGGGAAGCAGTTTCTATACCACTCGGTCCTGACCTTTTTCTTTCTGTAATGGTTGCTGGAATTGGCTATGTATAGTTTAATGAAAAGAAGGACTGGGGTGACATGATAGCAGTGTTCCAATATCTAAGGGATTGCCACAAAGAAGTGGGAGTTAAGCTATTTTCCAAAGCACCTGAAGGCAGCACAAGAAGCAATGGATGGAAGCTAGTCAAGGAGAGAAGCAACCTAGAACTAAGGAGAAATTTCCTGGTAGTTAGAACAATTAATCAGTGGATAACTTGCCTCCAGAAGTTGTGAATGCTCCAACGCTGGAAGGTTTTTAAGAAGAGATTGGACAACCATTTGTCTGAAATGGTGTAGGATTTCCTGCCTGAGCAGGGGGTTGGACTAAAAGACCTACAAGGTCCCTTCCAACTCTGTTATTCTGTTTTTCTGTTCTGTTAGTCTATTATTCAGTAGTTCTGCAGAGCTGGATTTCTTACAGGGAATGAGAGAGTAGCAAAATTTGGTTACTATGCTTGCAGTTACATTTATGAACGAAAAGAATTTTAAAAATACACAAGAGAAATAACAAGTACAACTAAACTGATTTTTGTAAGAAACGTCTTTATTCAGAAATGCTTTGCCACATATTAACAGAGTTGCTTTGAGAAATTGAATATACAACCAATGCAAAAATAATTTTATTTTGAAAATCGATGGCATATAGTGCTGTCTAGGTATTATTTTTAATCTATTGTCAATAAGTAGTTAATTGGATACTTTCAAGACAAAGAGGACTGTAACAGCCAACATTTCAGGGGAAAAATGATGCTAGATTTGGCAAAGAGCTTATCCTAATTACATTATCCTTTTTGTGCACAAGGTGCTTACATTATTGTTATAATCAAATCCTGCTAGTGATCCATGAAGCTTGAATTACCCAGACATAACCTATCTACAACAGGTAATGCTTAGAAGGAAGTGTCAAGCATGCTTTGAAATGCTCATGTGTAAAATTACTTTAAATGCAGCTGGACTAGCTACATAATTTCTTGGTTGGCAGGGAACTTGTAAGGGGAGGGAGGGCGTGGCCACACTTAAATCTTAATCTAGTAATCTATCCTCTATTACTAACTGCAAAATGCTGCTTCTCAGGAACGGGGATTCCTTTCTAGCAGATGCAATAAATGGGATCGAGAAAATGGCAGTTTGGAATATAATTGTACAGGATATAGTATGTGCCTGCCAGAAAGATTGACATGATGTACATAGACCTAACTTGGTGATTGTCAAAAAAAAGGTCCGATAACAGAAGGGGCACGGTGATACAAGCAGTCAGCTTCCTCCATCTTGTCTTGTGGGCCCTTGCCCTGTGGATGCCATGAATAGTGTATAAAAACCACAATTAAAATAAAATCCATAAATCACTGTCTTCTGTCTTCATTTGCAGATCCACCCTGTCTGCTGTTCAAGCTCAAACTGTTTTTTGTTTTGTTTTGTTTTGTTCCGAATTATTGCAGTAATTGAATCTGTCCTCACATCTTTTCTTCTTAGGCTTGCTCTAAGTGTGATGACAGAGCCATGCAGAACCCAATAGCCACATTCTGTGACCTTTCAGCTCTTCAACAGCTCTCCCTCCCCCCATTTGCATTGCCAAAACCCCGAAGAATTTAGGAATTCCTTGACCAACAATCCCAAGCATTGAACGGCTTTGTTGCTCTTGTGGGCTCTTGCCAGAGCTATAGCTGGAAAGCAATTATAATTTAAAAGAAAAGTTGTGTATTTTTAAAAAAAACTACATTTGGTAATGGACTGTTTACATCCTCAACTTCGTGCTGTACAGAATTGTAATAGCTTGGGCACAGTGTTCTAGAAAGAACAGCACCCAATGTTTTCCAGGGAATATGGGACTGTCCTAGATTTTCCTATTTACTACTTCTTTCCCCCTCAGGAGCAGTGTAGAATTCCTGTAATTTTAGACTTTCCAGTAAGTGTTCTGTTTAGCCTCATCACTCTTGATGCCAACTTCCTCAAATTCTGAAGACTGGCATCAAAACCCTTGCATTCAGTCATTAGAGCAGATGATAATTCATTGTGAGTAAAATTTCCCATAAACTCCGTGCCTTATTTAATTCCTTGGCTGCTACAACAAACTGTAGTGATGGGATAATTAATGAGTGTGCTGGTGACCTTGAAAAATATTATTGTTTCTTATTTCTGTAAATAAACCCTGTATCCTATTATTATTATTATTGCAGTTCTTCCCTACGTGTAGCACTTTGCCATAAATACAAGTTTTCATATAATTTCCCCACTTGACTTTTGTCTCCTTGGCAATTTCCAGCCTTAATAAAGAAAACCTAATTAAGAAGGAGCTGTTGATTGGTTTGCTACAGTAATTAACACAGGTGATGCTAATGAGTTTTGATGAAGCCAATGGTTTACAGAGGAGAATAAACAGAGCAATACTGCATATGGACTTGAGCGATATCTGCACTTTGGGAGAACACTATTATGATTTTCCAAGTCATGTGAATGGTTTGTGACTATGGAAGGCAAAGATAACGTGTTTTTATAAGATTCATTAGTGAGCTGGACCAGGCTTGGTAAGCTTTGTGGACTGGAGGTGTTAAAAATCAGATTTATTCTGACCCCATTAATTGCTTTCATAAGGTTTATCATACTGAAGAAAGAAAATTACCAAAGGTTTGACTTCTGCTATGTTCATTAAGTTTGTAATATAACTGTGTAGCATGGCAGAAGAAAAATACCATTAGTGCTTATACTTCCAAGCTCTTGACTCTGTAGTCTCAAAGGAATTGGAATACTGATTTTAAGATTTAAATGGTCTTCTGAAAATAATTGTATAACCAAGGATGACGTGCATATTTTTATCATTCCTGCCTTAATCTCTTCCCATGCTCTTTGCCAATCTCCTCTCCCTTTGTATTTTTCCTATAATTTTCTGGCTTCCACTATTTGGATTGTTGGGCACTTAAAGACAACGGTTGTAGAGAGTTGAAGCACTACTTTGGAAAAGGTTGAAAAGAGAAAATTATGTTTCTCTCCTGAGTTTCTCAGCACAACAAGTTGAATATCAAAGCTAACGCACATGGGAGTGAGAACAACACTGAGTGATATTGTTCACTGGCATAGTGTACAGCTCTGCCCCTTGATCTTTTACATATCGCAAGCATGGAAGATTCAAGGGTTGCCTTTGCAATGTTTAATGAGATATTTTCCCTCATTATAGCAATGGCAATAGCACTTAGACTTACATACCACTTCATAGTGCTTTACAGCCCTCTCTAAGCTTTACAGTTTACACCCCCAAACAATCTGGCTCCTCACTTTACCGACCTTGGAAGGATGGAAGGCTGAGTCAACCTTGAGACGCTCAGGATCAAACTTCTGGAGTGAGCAGTATTAGCCCTGCAGTACTACATTCTAACCACTGCGCCACCACTGCTCTTTATGTAGAATCTCATTATGTAAAATAAAGCAGCTATCTCATAATCTCATTATGTAGAATAAAGCAGATATCGTAGATGCAGGACAGGAATGAACTATTATAAAGTGTTTGAAGATAAAACTCATCCCATGAAATTCCAATCTTTAGGCACCAAGGAGAGTAACATCCCACTGTCTGGGTTGAAGGAATACATATAGTCCTTTACTGCCCATGGATGCTTCAGATAGCACTATGTCTCGTGGACCATTTCACATGAATTAGGATACTCCCATCTCCCTGCATAGCGCCAAAGAAGATGTCATATCTGATCCTTTCCAGTTCAGCACTGATTTAATATAAACACAGTTAATCTGAATCCTCCTTGTATTTTTATTTCAGAATTACTTCTCTGTTACAGGGAACATAGGATTTTTATGTTAATCTTCTATGATCATATGCCTGAGGGAGATTGTTCTTCTGAGGTTCTTCTGCTTTAAAACTGACTCATTTCATTGCTAACAGAATCCTTACTAACTCTTAGACTGGAGGCAAAGAAAGTTAAAATTGAAGCAGAGTCTCATTTTGGACTCAGCTTTCAGTCTTTCACCTGGAACACATCCTCCAGATGTTTCAAAACCCTCAGAATTGTAACCTCAATGGAATGCTGAGCATATAGGTTAATATCATTTTAAAAATCAGCTTAAGCCCATAAAATAAATGGCTCAGCCATATATATCATGTTTTTAAAGAGCGATGTACGTTTATTGGTAGTAATTACCTGCAGCATTTGTTCTTTCTTAAATTAAAACCAGCTTCTAGAATCCTGTGGCTTTTTGTGTGTGTGTTTCTGGTACAGAGTTTGGAAGCAAAAGAGCTCTTAGGCATAACACAATTACATCCCTTCACAAAATATGATGTGATCGAATCTCGTGACCTGAGTGACATCCTTCTTTTAAGAACTTGTGGTTGCAGATTTCATGAAAAGAATGTAGGACTAGAAACCTCTTTTTTCCAGCTTCAGGTTTGTGCAACATCTGATTCCCTACAAAGCACACTTCAGCACAAACCTTCATAAACAAGTGAAGGGCCTTCTCCCACCTTTATCCAGCTATTACCATAAACTCTAGTTTTGGTCTTCTTTGCATTTATAGTTGCTTCCTCAGAAAACAAGCATTTATGCTTTTCTACCAAAGCTTTCCCACTACAATGGAAATGTCCTTATCTTCATTGCTAATGTTAGTGGCATGGAAATATTCCACAAAAGAGATCACTGGAAGCAAATTCCCTGTCTGTTCTTACTTCTTACTTAAATGAATATGTAACAACCAGATATCTATTGGGAACAATGTTCCTTATGGCCCTTTTTGTCCTGCCATCTTGTCATCCTATGTGTGTCTCTTTGAGTCAGTGTTAACTCCTGCCGACTGTCTAGATTGATCTCTGAAGTTTTCTTGTCAAAATTTCAGAAGTGGATTGTCCTTGCCTGCTGCCTAGGACTGAGAGTGAGTGATTGGCCCAAGGTCACCCGGCTGGCTCTGTACATCAGCAGGAACTACAACTCATGATCCTCTGGTTTCTGGACGAATGCCTTAACCACTACCCCAGACTGGCTTTCTGTTGTCACCCTAAGCATGCCTTCTTTGTTAGAGTACCATTGACAAGCTTTTTTTGGGGGGGGGAAGGAGTTTTTGATGCAAGGAGACATTTGTTCTCAGCTGATTTGCATACTTTCATTTTGGAAGGCGAATGCTGGAAGGATGTGCGTATTTTCAAGGGTAGAGCTTCCCTTTATTCACCTCCTCATTTCTTCAAGCCTTCCTTTTTTATTTGCCTCTCTCCCTTTATCCCTTTTCTTTCTCATCTCATTTTTCATCATCCTGTGGTTAATTCTCTCCCCCCACCCTTGCTTTCAGCTCATGCTATACTTTGTCTTGTCTATTGCGATGTGACAGAAAAGCCAAAGACATTCCATGTCTGGCAGTACACCTCCAGGGACATCTTTTGAACTCTCATAATTTGTATTTATTGCCACCCACTTTGTAAGTTCACAGTTTAATTTGCCAGCAGTGGCAGTGTTAGGCCGACACAGTAAAACAAGATAACGTTAAAATGTCAGAACGAGAGGGGGCATGAATGATGCATTACTCCCTGCTAGAACTTGCACTTGTCATGCCTTTCCACCAAAGTGATGTTAACTACCTTTTGAGAGCCTTATTGGGCTGGTGTTACTTAGAAATAGGATCATTAGTTCACCAGTCTGATTAGGGGTTGCTATGGTTGATTAACTCTTCTGGAACTGGGATCGTGGTCAAAAGATTAAATGAATTGCGCCTGGTTATGCTTCTAGAACTAATTTTTACAATTACTTTTGTGCAATTACTTATGGTCATTTACATGTGTATTTTCAGAACACCGTGCTGAGTTGATTGAATCAAGAGGACATTGGAGAAGTTATTTACTGCTCTTTGTGTAGCCAACTGACCATAGCCAGATGCTTTAGTGCCTTTAAAAACAGCTTGATGAACAAAAATCTGCAGGCTTTTTCCCCCTTTCCAGAGCCTGGATAATATGGTCATTATTTAGTGAAAGTTGCAGATTATGTGACTGGCAGAGTAGCAGTTGGAAAGTTGGCAATCCTAATATGTTATCTTTTTCTAGCAGGTATGGCTTATATCACTGGTAGTTAGAATTTTAAATTCAAATATTGGCCTTCCTTTTTTGCCTTTAGCAGCAACTTTAAGAGCTGCTGAAACTTATGCTTGTTTAGAGAGCAAGTGATGGAAAAGTTTCACAGTTAAATCTCTGTGCATCAGGCTTTTGATAAAGACACAGGAACGAGATTCATAATAAAATTAGCAGACCTGCTTGTAATTCCCTGGCACTATTATGTGATTAATATGATTGAAGGTGTCATAATATGGTGTTAAATATAGTATGTGTAGTAGAACAAGGGGTGGGAGTTATTCTAGTTTAATCAGTGCTGAGTATAATGGTGTGAACTTGTTTATATAGCATGTGAGTGTCTGTATACAGCAACCATTCAATACCTCTGCAGAAGGAATAATTTTGGATTTTAATAGGATCTTTCTAGGAAGAACCAGTTAACATAATAGAGGCTTCCCTGAATTTGAGCACTGAAAGATTATCAGACAGATATAGTTATTATGAGCATGCATGTGCATTTATTGAATAATCTAAAGTATTTGTAAGTGGAGTGCCTTTTATTTCAGTACTTGCTTTATTTTGTAGAGGGTTCATTTAATGCATTCACCTGTCATGGATAATTTCAAAAAACGATTTAAGAGTGTGCATCTTGAAAGTGTTACATGAAATAAGGGCTTGACCACAAACTCATTGAAGCTGGTAGAAAATCTCAAGCCCTTTTGTTGTTTTATTGCTGTTGTGAATAAAAATAAAATAGCTTTTGTTGCCTTCAGCAAGAGCTGAATCATTCCATAACAGATAAATAGTCAATTTATGCCCTCTCTGAAAACTTAGTAATCCTATTAAAAGGAAAAATAAGCAGATCTTTTTAAATAATAGTGGATGATGGATTTAAAAAGTCATAAACCCAAAACCTAATGTGTTAGCAACTTTATTTGAATGGCAGATTGAAAAAAAATCTTTTTTCATGCTATACATTCTTTCTTGTTCAATAAATCCATGATAATTTACCAACTATTTTTTCTCTTCCCCATATATCTACCTACAGTATTTTTTCCTCCTGAAAGATTCCCCCCTTAATCTCAATGATACAGTAGTTCATTTGACCAGTTGGTGATATTTTGACTCTGTAAAATCTTAATCTAGATAGAAGATATTCTCGGGAGAGGACAACACCCATCTCCTCTTTACAGCACAGTTCTCTCAGCAGTCTGAAGAAGGTTCCACACCCATTTGCACTCTGATTGAGGTCACAGATAAAACCCCAAGTAGCCTCAACTACTCCTAGGCAGCTAACCACCCACCTTCAGAATTGCTAATGACCAGAAGACTGCAAAGAATATAAATCTTTCCATTTCCCCATCCTTCAGTCAGAACTGAAGAAGCTTCTTGATGAGAAGTAAAATATTTTCAAGGGAAAGAAAACACACAAGAAAGACCAGTTGCCTTTTGAAAAAGCACCTTTGGGATAAAGGTGACTATTGACCTTGACTATTTTAAGATGCCATCTCCTAGAAATCTATGCATCTTAACATTGTCAAGATTAAAAAATACTGATTAAGGACATGACCCTTCCTAACTGTGTATTTAAATCTTGGTGTATCTGATTGACATGTGAAGGAGCCATGGGGGGAGGGGGGTGTCTTAAGAATATCCATAGGGGTATCTGAAGATTTGGGCAGACTTTACATCAATTTCTCACAACAGTCATATTTGATATATAAATTATGAAGCTACCCTCAGGCTGACTTCAGAACCAGAGCATGTAAGCAACTGCTACAATATATGAATTAGCTGGTAGTACAAATTACACCTAAGAAATCTGCATATAGGATTGCTGCCCCTGAGAGAACAAAATAAATTTTACAACCACTAATTTGAATGTTTTTAGTAATATGTGCTTTGTTTAACTCTGAGGCCAGAAAATATCATAAAGCCTTAAAAGATGTAATTAAAGAAACAAAATCAGAAACAAATGAAAATGTAAATTAGGATGTTATAAACTGATCAGGCAATGTCTCTCTGGGTAGGAAAGAAATGTAGACGTCATGGTGTTTCAGTATATTGTCTTCCAAGAAACAGCTGGTGTAAATATTCATTCTTCTAGTTATTGCAGTGGCTTTGTGTCGGTTCCCAACAGTTAAGAAGCCATTTATATTCTCACTACAATGGAGAAATCCTTCTTCACGTCAAGATATGTATTCTTTGGACATAATTATGTCCATAGCACTGGATTTATTTTTTGTTTTCTGTTTAAAAAAACAAACTTCTCAGTTGCCTATGTTTTTCCCCTCATAATGGACTCCATTTAAAAGCTAGATAATCACACATGACTTGAAACAATCTTTCAGCTACAATTATATTAGCTGCTGCCTTGACTCATTCATTTATAAATCTGTAATTGTTGCTTAAGAATGGTAATGGGAGGGACGGGGACGGGGATGGACACAAATGCCAAATGTGACTGGCTAAATTGTCCTAAAAAGGTAGAGTACTGAGGCAGTTAATCCCCTCCTCTTATCTTTACAGAAAATCAAGGGTAGGAAAAACAAATTGATATGATGGTCTTTTTTCTTTGGTTGTTTCTTTCACTGGGCATTTAGGTTTCTATTGGTGTCTTTTTGCCAATGAGACTGTGTGTGTGTGTGTGTGTGTGTGTAAGCAGGGCAGGAAAAGGATCATACCAATTCTGCCTCCCTGTCTTGCTTAAAGCCAAGGCTCTTGCAGCACCATTAGGATGTAGATTATCATATTTAAAACCTGTGATGACACCATTGTACCCATCTGAATGATTAATCTGCTCATTAAAAGAGTGCCGATGGGCTAGTCTAATTAGAACATGGATCTTCTTAAAGGACATTGCAGGGTCGGGAATAGGAAATATTACTCATAACATAAAGTAGGGATTAATTACGCTACTAAATACTATTGTATGAAATTTGCATATGGGTCTGGTCATAGGCAAGGGGTTAGGAAAAGTATGGCATCCTATTTTTATTACCATCAAGAATAAATGAGCTGTTCCTAGAAAATAGTGCAGACCTTTCTCCATTTAAAAACAACAACAACAACAACTTGTATCATAGGGGAGATCATGGGAAGCTGCAAAAGATGCCCAACTCCTAGCAGTATTTTACTAGATCTATGTAAAGCTCAGTATTACATTCAAGCTATGCACTGTTTATTACTACCTACCTTTCCTCTTCTTTAGTCAGTTGCCGAGGTGGCGCAGTGGTTAGAGTGCAGTACTGCAGACTACTTCTGCGGACATCTGTTTCCTGCAATTTGGCAGTTCAAATCTCACCAGGCTCAGGGTTGACTCAGCCTTCCATCCTTCTGAAGTGGGTAAAATGAGGACCCAAATTGTTGGGGGGCAATATGCTGACTCTGTAAACCGCTTAGAGAGGGCTGTAAAGCACTAGGAAGCGGTATATAAGTCTAAGCGCTATTGCTATCAACCAGCTGACAATTCCTTTGGTTTGCTTTTGGGCTCGGGAGTTCTCCCAGGTACCTTTCTTGATGCCTGTCCAATTTTGGCCCATTTGCTTGCCACTTTTCTGGTATTAAAATGAATGTAAGTAACATCTCTATATAGTTGAGCTCAATTTCATAGCCACCGCCTTGTATTGGCATGGTAGCACAATTACCTTCCTCCAAGGTATTTTTGACTGATTACTCTAGCCTGGAAGAACCAAAGGATTAGCTAGATCTAGCTTCTTAGCCAAAGAAGGACAGCCAGCTGTTGCCTTTTACTGAGACTGAAGAGTGAGAAGCTCTATAACAACAAAAGGGTGAAATATTGCTGTCTACTGAGCTTTCACAGCATTGCCTTCACAGTTTTGGAACATGTAACTTGTTTTCCCTTTCCTTTTTTCTTTTTGCAAACAATTGCCATGTAAGACCAAAGGCAAGTAAAAGACATATTTAACAAGAGCATTGGGAATTATTTTTCCCACAGAAGGTAGTTTTTACAGAATCCTACATATAACACTGATTTCTTTTTCTTGTATTGGGACTTACAAATGATGAGAATGAAATGTAAGTGAATGACTGCTAAATTCCAGATCTTAATTTAAGACGCTAGAAGAGTAGCATCGAAGATTGTATACAACATTGTACAGGCATTGAGTGCTATTGAGCCAGTTACTTGATAGTATGGTGTTCATGGGTAACAGCTTAGGTTGAATGCTGCTCCTGATGCACTAGATGCAGAAAATGTTGTAGCAACAAAGAAAATACGACATATCAACAGTGAACTCTGGCATTTCAGGCAGTATCGTTTCAAAATTACATTCTACCCTTTTTTAATTTCAGAGACAATCCTACTCATCTACATAATGGTTACATTATTATTTTTTTCATATGGTGTTCATTAGTATGAGATGATTTGGGTGTGGATGGGAAATCTGGATGACGCAGCTTCCCAATGAATCAGAAGCATAAATACTCTGACTACTTCATTTTGCATTTACTCAGATGTGTAATAAAAGAGATGGAATAGCCAGAGCAAAATAATTTGTTTATTCAGAGGAGATCTCTGTGTGTGGAAGCATGCTTGCAATGCATACCAACTGATGGATTCAAAGCCTCAAGAAAAATTGAATGGGGATCAAACTTTATGTGCTTTGTAACTGAATTGGATTGTCTTCAATACAATTCACATGTCAATATGTATTTCAAAGTTCATGTTATTATAACTAGGCTTACTAGAATGCCAATTTATGCATGGCTACAATTGAATCACAGCATCTGAATTTAAAGAAAAACAGTTATCTAGCTTAAAACACGGGCAATGGGAGCTTAGTCCTTCATGTTCTCCTGTGGTTTGTTTGTGGCGAGGGGAAAGAGACAAAATTCTCTCAATGTTTTTCCCCCCTGTTTTTTAAAGTGAGGTACCTTTCTTAGGTCAATCCTGAAGAAAACAACAGTGTGATAAAGATGGACTGGAGAGACTACAGTCTTGCCATTTTTAAACAATGAAACTGCACTGTGACTGTGTGATGGGAGACACGGAAAAGAAATAATGCACAGATCAAGCTGAAATTTTAGAAGCCCATGTTTTCTTTTTCTCTGTTTGATCAACTTATAGCTATGTTTCTGCTACAGTATTCAATTATTTTAGTTGACGTAAAACAGGAGTACCTAACTATTTTCAGGCCAAGGACCAAATTTGATCTTTGACTGATGGTTCAGGACTTCACTCTAAACAATGGGTCATTAATGGCAAAATAAATCTGATTATATTCAAGTAAATTAACACAATATGTTACCCCCACTGTAGTCAATAATTGCCACCTTCTGTCAATTGAAAATTAAAGTTTGAAAATAAGTTTTGGAAGGCTTTGAAAGTTATATCCTAGAGTTTGGAGGCTCATATTCAGCCAGAATTTATTTATCTGGACCTTGAAACTAATGAAGCTTATTTCCCAGGTATAGAAAGAGATTTAATTGACAGACCAGCAAGATTTGGTGGATAGGAGAGTGAGAAGGCCCAGATGGAAGCTCACCATTCTATTGTTTCAATTTTAGGCAGCTGCTGCTTGTTAGGGGTTCTCAACCCTGTTCATGTGTCTTTCTTAATTATTACGGAAAGCATGGTATGACCACCTTATACTCTGAATTTTAGACTAATATTATTTTAAAATTGAGACTCAGGTGCAGAGGATGTGCATGTTATGGGTCAATACCTTCGCAATTGAAAAGATGGCTGGCAAAGTCCCAGTGGGAAACTAAGGTATCAGTTCGAAAAGCAAGAGCAGCACAATAGCATTAAGCAGAGTTCCCTAACATGATGAATGCATGCTTATAAATATTTTGATCATTACCTCTGTGTGTGTGTGTATGTGTGTGTGTGTGAGAGAGAGAGAGAGAGAGAGAGAAATCATATTACTTACAAACTCTTTGGCCTTGAATTCATTTGGCAAGTCAGTTTTTCACAGCAGGTTTCTATTTGTAGATGCTTAAGAAAACAAAAGAAAGTCCCAAATACATTTTGTTTGCCAATATTAAGCTGACTCCAGTTGCCGGGAATTTCTGTTGGTGATTTGTTTCTGCAAAGAGTATGTTTCAGATGGATGTCTGAGTTGCAGACTCTGTTCACTGAATGACTGTGTTGTTGACACTGTTGTTTACATGTTTAGAGAGACACCGCCTCCCAATCTGTTTCAGGCTTATCGAATCATGTCAACTAACTCCCATACTACCATCAATATTGGTCCAAAATCTGTCACTTTGGCAACCTTCAACTCTTGTTTGAAAAGCTGGTTAAACCATTCAAACAGCAGCCAAGTCGCAAGGTATACAGAAAGAGTTCTATATACTCCAGATGTCATAAGTAGCCCATGCTGTAATAATATCAAGGAACAAAGAGTTGAAGTCTTTAAATATTTTGAAGAGGCACACATAGTTCTTGGTCTGAGTTTTTTCTGCTGTTCTTAAGTTGCTAATTGAAAAGTTTTTTGTTTTTTGTTTAAATCCAAGTGTGTGAAATGAAGTTTTGCCAACATTAGAATTGAAGAAGCTAAACTGACTGTTTGATTAGAACCCAGTTTAAAGATTATTATTTTTTAATTCCCACATGGGTACAAAACTCACACAAAATAACGTCTGTGTTTCTTTGTAAGGAGGAACGTAGGAGAAAAAATGTGTGCATGTAGTGTTTTAAGAAGAAAATAATAAAAAAAAAAACCCGAAAAGCTTCTCGTGAAAGCACCCTCTTTGGTGTATAAAGTCTGTCAAGTTATATGAATGGGAAAGTTTTGTAACTGGCCTTAGAATTTGACAGAATATCTCTCAGTTGGAGTCGGTGCTTGTTAGTGTGAATAGCAAGATTATCTCTGTGTGTGTGTGCGTGCGTGCGTGCATGTGTGTGTGTGCCATAAAAGCAATTGAGTGGCTATTAGTGAAACCGTCATGGCAGTTATGCCCCGAATTTGACATAGGACCAGAGATTCTTTTGAAAAAGGAAAGGAGAGAATGAAAAGAATGAACAACGCTGGAGTAATTGTTATCTGGACCTCATGCATAGCATTAATCAAGGAGAGTGTGCCAAAACAGAGCATGACAGAGAACAAACTAGGTGTGGAATTATTGCAACCTGGAGTTCACTCTCATACATCTTTGTTGCATGTAAAGATGTGGACAATCCAATCAGCAGTGCAAATGACAGCCGTTTGATTTGCATGAATTAAGTAGGGGAGGTCACAACTCAGCGACAGGTCAGTGATACCATCGGAGATCAAGAGGCAAAGTTGGATTCTTCTTCATTTCTTTCCCCCTTTACTTCTTCCCAGTAACTAATCATGCTGTTCCATTGTAAGAAGAGCTCTATTGGTGATAAAGGAAGTCTTGTCTTTTAAATTCATCCAAGTTAGGACCCCACTGAGCTCTGTCAGATATCAATCACAATAGGGGAGATGTTTTTTAACAGAGGCCTATCTTCCTTTCTCTGCAATACACTGGTGAAATAAAGCTGTGTGTGTATATGTGGGTGTGCTCACAGACATGCACACACACACACCCCTACACCTGTGCCAGGATTATGCAGTTATTTTAGAAAGACCTTCTGAAAATGGCATTGTTTCTTTGAGAGCCAAGGGAATGAACTGAACCATGGTATCTCAAAGATTTGTGCATTTGGAAGAGATCATTTAGGATTTCTAATATCAATGTGGAACATTTTTGTTCGTCACTGAATAGGGGTGATATTCTCCTTCTCTGAATAAAAGTTTTTTGCATTGAAATATTTTAGCTACTCAGTTAATAATTAGTACTCATTTTAGCTACAACAATTACTAGTTTAGTTAACTTTGCTATATGTAGTATTCTGTTCAATTCTAAAATTACTCTCTATAAGAGTTATGGACCTAATTCTAGTTATATCTGTCCAATCCAAACTTAATTCGCTGTCCATGATGGAAATAGTTTTGCAAGCTATTTGATGGCACTATTTAACATGTGCAGTATATTATTCTAAAGAAGTTGGGGGAGAAGAAGTGTTGATTTGATTCACACATTACATTAAGCCATAGTTGTGTGAACCCAATCATTGCCACTTGAAAATCTGGCTTTATGGTTTAGCATGATGTGTGAATGCATACTCTAATTAACATTGCATATGGGGAAGGGAGGATAATGTGATATTTGTTTTGACTTGAATTTAGGTAAAGCTTGAAATAGTCATAATAAATCGAACAGTTAAACCATGAAAAAATGTAAAGAAAAGCATATGCAGCTGTTTTTAAAGGAGAACAAAGACATTTCCAAATATGTGGATGTGAATAATTTTTGGTAATTGATAATTCAAAACAGATACATAGCATACAACATGTTGGATATACACCTGTTCAGTCATGGATAGTTTCTTTACTTGGATTTTTCATTTACAAAACTGAAATAATAGCAAGGCCATAGAGCATTTCTGAAGATGAAATGACTTCATTGAAGGTCAGTGGAAATGATTAGCATAAAGTATGGTTCTTTTTCTGTAGAAAATTATGGAGCCATACTGAAATTTGGGTTATCAACTCTGTTTGCATTTTAGATGCTGAATTGGGAAGTAACTGGTTTGTGAGTCATGCTGTTTCTGGAATTATTTGTAACAATGGGTGTATGTGTGGTTGTAGTTAGTTCTATTGAAGGTCTGTTAATATAATAAATAATGTTGTAAGTGATTCTTCCAACTGAGTTTCAAGAATGGTTGACTCTTTGTTTTGAATAGAATCTGAATAGAATAGATTTTATCTAAAAATCATTTTGAGAGTGACATCTGTTGTTAGGGTCATCCCCCCTCGGAAATCCTTCCTTTACCCAAAACCTGACTGGATTTTCTTTTAGATTCAGAGGGATACTGGCCTCAGGATCAACAATGCATCAATTTAAACATTTACTGAATAATAACGTTAGATGGATCTAAAGTGCCCGGAGAAAAGAGATGCTTAATCAAGTGTAAAATGTTACTTTCAGTTCCTCAGAGAAAATTAATGGCAGAACAGAGTGCTTTATGAAGTTGAACTTAATATTGTATGTAAGAGTCTATTACCGTAAACACCTAGAAATACAGGACAAAATCTCATATTATGCAAAATTAAAAAATGCAATATTACCCAAATAACGGGAAAGAACTATGAAAATGAAGAATACCTAGGTGACTAATATTAATTTCTTTGGCATTTGAATAACAGTAGCCACAGCAAAAATAATGCTTCTGATGTGAGAATGTTTCTAATTATGCTTTTAATAGGCATTTGCTATTCTACTGATTGTAGTTATTAGTTCCACTGCTTTTATTGGGAATCTCCATGCATTTTCAAATTAGTGATGTATTTATTTGAAAGCCATTTCATCCTGTGTTAGGTTGACAGTAAGCAAAATATGATGTCAATGGGTAATAATCAATGGGAGCGCTGTTCTGATTTTTAGACTGTCACAATACAATTTGTGTCCTCAGCAATATTTTATGAAAAACTATTAAACTTATAAAAAGGAAGCCAAATACTAGTCTGAAATGTTTATTAAAATTCAACAAT
>JANHFK010002640.1:232689-245818 GCA_036250565.1 Sibynophis collaris | reverse complement strand
ATTAAGTTTACAACCCTTAATGCCTTTTTGCCGATGTTGTTACAGTGGGCTTTGGCACTTAGATCATTTGATATGAGTATTCCAAGGTCCTTGACAGAGTGTAATTGTAAAATTAAAGCACTGGAAGCAGTTCAGATAAATATCTTATTGGGAGTATTTATGGATAATCAAAATTAAGTTCTGAATTCACTAAGTATAATATGATTTTTTTTTTTAAATGCTGCGAGTGAAGTAATGAACTTTGAAGAGAAATGTAAATATCTACCCATTTGAGGAGGAAGATTAAAAAAAAACACGACATGTAACAGGAATATACCTCACTAACTTACATCTTGTGCTTCTTACACTTGGAGATACAATGCTTATGGTAATGAATTTTATCTATTACAAGGGAAAACAATAACCTTTGATGACATTATAGAATAAACACATTTAACAGCATGCTGAATTGCTGAAGTATCATTTTCAACGACCTCATTAGTGTCACTTAATTAAAACTTCCTTGCTCTTGACTTTGATGCTGGTGCAGGCAAAAACACAGAGGGAGTTGAACAAACAACTAAAAAGGAAAGGGGCATCTTCGTGTGATAAATAGCAGTGGTTGCTAATGAAACAGAATTATGTACCTTTTTCCTGCAACTTCGATAAAATAATATGAAACACGCAGCAACTTTGCATCAAACAAATTAATCAGCACTCAGCAGATTTGCCTGATAATAATCCCCTGCCCTTATTGATCATTTAAAGAAAGTTTTCCCCCTGTACACAAGCATTAGGACTGGTGATAATTAAAGCTTCAGCTTCAGGAATGCCATAATAACCGTTAATTAGCAGGATGCTATTTTCAACATAATTTGCTAATTAGGCAGGGAGCCGGTATAGTGTACGTACCTAATTATGAAAGGGTCTTGCGTTTTAAGCTCATGTGACTTGAGTGTAAATGACACCATTACAGGGGATCTGGCAGGGTTGATTTTCTTGTTAAAGTGTGTTTTCCTCTGGAACATTTAGCCAATTTGATTCCATGGGTTAACCATTTATTTTAAACAGACAGGCATTTGCTTAATGCTTTGTATTTCTCTACGAGGAGTAAATAAAAGGGCACCAGATCTCTTTTTTTTCTTAATCGCCAAATGTCAACTCAAGGGTAGTACCTGCTTGGTTTTATTTTTATCCAATTTCAAATCATTTATTTGCCTAAGAATGTGTTAAAAGGGGCACAGAGGCTTAGGCACTACAAATATAAAAATATACATGTGAAAGTTGCAGACAACATTTCCAGCACTGGGTTTGCATCTTATTTCTGTGTATGTCTAGAATTCCTTCTCTTTGCATGCCTCACTATGGAAAATATAGCATTTTTAATGGTTTTTATTTTTGTTTCTATAATTATGAGATCACTGGTATGACAAAGATATTGCATTTGTACTGTCATTCCAATTATCAAAATAAAGGAAATCAATAACTTGGTATTGCACTATGTAGCTGCCTAAAAAGGATATTTAACACAATACTAGCAAGAATAATGTTGGACATTATTGGGATGGATATTATGGAATGGCAACTTACCATAACTTTTGTATGATACTTATACAGTATTCATGTAGTCTACCATTGTGTTACCTCGTTCATGCAGAAGTCTAGGTCTTGACTGTCTGATATGCAGTATCTCATATAGGTTGGTTAAAGCAATCATAGTTTGCCCATTAGGGGAAAACTATTAATTTTATAGCTGAATGATATCTTTATTAAGACGTGACTGAAATAACTCAAAGTAACATCAGCCAATTTAAAAAAAAAATAAGGGAAAAGGAAGAAGAAAAAATAATTAAAGACTGAGCAAATAGAATTCATGAGCTCTACAATGGTTTGAAATCTGTTCCAAGATGGCATTAAGTCAGCTGAAACATTGTTAGGTCTTAGTGATGTACTCAATCTTCACAGTGATAAGAAATTAGAAACATTGAATCATATGGATGGAATGGATCTTGGAGGTCTTTTAGTTCAAACCTATGCACAAGGAAGGAGTCTTATACCTTTCCAATCAAACTGTTGTTTTAGTCTATTTGTGAAAACATCCAGAGTTACTGCCTTTCCTCATACAACAACCTCATATAATCTCTAATCTTTCTCTTGCCATGGTTAGCAGACCAGATGCTTTGCCCTGGCAGAGAAGTGAAATAAATATTTCTATTTGGGTAACCAGGCCAGAGAGCCATTTTAGCTAATGCTCTAGGCATAAGGTTTGTTGTGCAAACTTTGTAGCATTTTATAATAGCCTTCCCAAAAATGTAATGACAACTTTTCAAAAAATGCATAATAAATATTGTACATCCTCTTGCTCTGGAAACAGAATTTATCTTAAGTGATAAAATGCTGTATCTTAAACGTCACCTAAAAAGCAATTAGCCATGTTGTCCATTGATGGGTTAAACCAAAAAAATTCACAGCCCATATTTGAATATCTTCATTAGGAGCAACCAGAATAATGTAAGTACAAACTTTTGAGTAATTGGGGGGTTTTCATTGAGCAAGATGTTATCTTAATTTCCTTGATTTCATTACTAGTCAGATGTCATGGAAAAATAACATTATACAGTTATTGTAATGACAAACACAATAAAGAGATATGTGACACATCCTGAGTTTTATACAGAGTGAAATACAACTCTAAGAAAACACAAAATTGTATACAATTTAAAAATAAACTTTTCATTGAGTTGACTAGAAATTCTGTGACAAGAGGTCTGAGGATTTATTGAGAGAGACCTTGCAAAACATTGTCTCAAAAATGGTATGAGATTACCTCAAGAAATGCCACATAAATATTAGGACTTCCTTCTTTCTACTCTTTTAAACTTTTACACTCTGAGTGGGAGAAATAGGATTACAAGTGGCAGCCAGGAACATATTATACACAATCAAGCTGTGCAAACTGAAAATCGTATTTACCTCTACAGTATAACCAAGATAATTTGAATGCCTATGGAGATATGCCAGAATCTGAGTAAGCAGAACTTTAGATAAAAAAGTACTATTTATATAGCCACAACGAGATGGCACTACTCAGAAAGCATTTGCTGATTTAGAAAATTTGCAGGTTTGAACAATTTAAGGCTGAAATAATGGTGTATTCCAGTAGTTTGAACAGTGCCAGTATTGTGCATGTTTACTTAAATATAAACTCAACTGTGTTCAAATAACAGGATTCTAAACCTCTGAATCTTAGCTATGAACCGGAAACACCTCGGTCCAGATCTTCCCTTTTCTTCTAAGACACTGAACAGCATGCCATTCCATTTATCGCCATCAGCCTTGTGTTTGCAAACCAAAAATAATATTAGCATTATCAGCAATATAGATTTGTTCAAATACGTGGCTCAGCTTGAGTCCCCCATGCGTAATAGTAATACAGTCTATCAAGACAGAGTCATTGCTTTGTTTTGGTCCCCTCTCTGAAAAGCTTGCTAATCACAAATGCTTCCATGAACAATTGTAATGTAGCTCGGCTTGGCTTGCAGAAGGAGTGGGTCTGATTTCTGGAAATGCGTACTTTTGTAGATATTCTGTCCATAAACTCTTGTTCCGCATTTGCATCAGAGTAATTTCTTTTCTCCTTCCCTCTGCTGATATATTTCTTCAGGTTTTCAGGTGCGTACCTGAAGAAATTTTGTGTTTGTTTCTGTGTACCTGAATTTGTCCATGGCATAGGTGGCCCTAATGGCTTTTCTATAGAAAAATGGGAAATTAAATTAGCCTTATGATTGAACAAAAGTCCTGCTAATTTCTTAAATACTTTCATAAAGATTTGGCAAGTCCTGCAAAGGAAAAGGGCGGTATATAAATTTGATAAAATAAAATAAATAAATAAATTAAAAGGGTGGAAGAGATTTTCCACTGCCTTCTTACATTTCCCCTTCTCTAGTCTCAATCAATCAATCAATCAATCAATCAATCAATCAATCAATCAACCAATGGAAACATGAATGCAACTGCCTCATCTGTCTACAGTGCTGTACTCTTTGGAGGGCTTCCTATTCAGGTATTAACTACACCTGATCCTGCTTAGCTTCCAAGATCAGAAAAGATCAGCTATCTTGTTGATGGAAAGACAACACTTCTTTGCACTTGAATTTTGTAAGTGGCTACTCAAAAGTTTTTTTTTTCTTTCCACCCCAGGTAGGATCTCTGTGTTTTGACTTTTATCTCCTGGTTTGCAATGTGAACTGCATTGCACTTGACTTACAGATATATAATTATGGTCATATGGTATTACAGCTCAATATATATATATATATCTTGTGCAACAGTTTTAGGATAGATCTAATAACTATATATTTTTTTGGATTCAGTATATGCTGAGGCAATTAAGGATATACTGTATTGCTGTAACAATTATTGTAATGGAAGGAAAATCCAAAATCAGATGCCAGTTTTATTGATGATTATTCCTGCCATCAGTAATGCTGATTCCATAAATGTGTACATTGAAGATGACCCTGACGCTGAAAGTAAATATGTACATTTGACACCTGCCCCCCTCCCCCATATAACAAACAGAAAATTTAAAATGCTTGGATAATTTTTAGATTTATAAACTCCTATTGTCGATTATAATAGCTTGTAATAGCTGCTTTCTTTGAACTATTTTACCACGTTTCATACCAAGCTATATTTCTTTTTTCCCTTTCAAAGAAATGAAAGTTTAATTCAATAATAAATGAGCTCCAGCACAGCCTACGAGTCACTTAACTTAAATCTTTTTGTAGAGGTTCCCACTTAAGCAGCTTGAAAGAGAGTAAATCACATTGGGGGAAATGGACATCCTTGTTTCATTGCCACACAGTGGTGCTCAGAATTAATGGTTGTCTCTTTAAAATGTATGGATAAGTCTTCCAGCTGCTGTGCCTGACAGTGTTATAGCTCAATTAATGTGATTTTGATATAATTGAAGATCAGGAACATAGCAGCTAAAAGTTATATTTTTTTCATAAAGATTTTTTTTTCTTCAGATGTAATGATGAACAGACTAAGCATGTTATTACAATAATCTGATTGCTTGTTTAAAGGAGATTGAAAATGCATTTTTTCAAAAATTAATCTGCACTGATTTCTTTGTTAGATTGACATCTCTCCTGCAAGTCATTTTTCCTTCTATTTTTTTTCCTCCCACAACATCACTGTGGACTGGTGGGATGGAGAAGCTGGCAGGCTGAAGGTTACACACTGATCTTTTATGGCTTGAACATTGATTTCAGCACTTTCTCAACTATATCACACAGCTTTTGTATGTCATCAGTGGATTTGCATGTTTATTTATTTTAATATGCGTCTATTATTTTATCACTGAAAATGCACATGGTTTAATATTAGTTAAAAGCTATTTGTTTTCTAAGTATATGTATGTTGTTCAAGGTTATTTTCGGGTAATATTACACGGACCATACCTGAAAATAACCATGAACAACATATATATATATGGAAGATTTCGGGACCAACCTCAAAAATTGGTCTTGTTCAATGTTCTCAAGCTTAATCCGCGTTTGAATTCTTTTTCAAAAAATATTTTTACTTCTTAAGTAATGTTTTCTGAGATTCTGAGTTTCTCTATTTGGTGTGCTTATTCAGTAACACCCTACTAATACGTGTCACATGTGAACGTAGCTGGCATATAATGGTGGCTGTTGTCTTGAAGTAAAAGTGGGAGATGAATTTATCTACTTAGGAGTGAGACAGTTTATCCTTGTCATTGTGTGGTGCAACAAACAATCCCAAGGCATTAAAAATCCCACTTAGCAGGAGACTACACAATAAAACCCACCATCTCAAAACAAGTATTGGCATTCTTGCAGAAGTTACAACACTAATGATGAATTCCATATTCATCACATGGACTAATTAATGCACTGTAACATATCCCCATGCAATTTGCAAGTCATAGATTGCATTAGGTGATACAAATGACTCATTTGTGAACCTGAAGGGTGACCTTTGGCAGGACTAGCTTCTGACCTCCGAAATATGAAAGAAAGGTTATTTCACCTTGCCATGGTCTCCAAATGCCAAAATAGCCCAATTAAAAGCCTTGACATGGAAGCATAGGAGCAGATGTGAGTCCTAAAGGGCATTAATTATTTTCAGTGTCAGCTGGTTGTATAAGGGAGGCCAAAGGAGAGTTTGGAAAGCTATTAAGCCCCTGTCTTACATGCACTGGGTCTAAGGTTTGAATTCAAAAGAAGGTGTATAGTAGGGGAGTATTTCATTTGAATAAACTGTACTGAATTAAACTGCACAATGTGCTCGTTAAAATCAGATTCGGCTTTACGTTCATCTCTGCAATATAATCCACCAGGAGCAATCTGCTTGTTTTCAATGTACAGTTATGAAATAATCATATGTTCCCATTCCATGAGGTCAAAAGCATGTGCATATGTTGAGCAGTGTGCAGTTTCCTTTCTCTCCAAGCTTTGATGCCAGCATACTGTGAGTATGATGTGTTTGCTCCAAATGTAGTGACAGATGAAGATACTGTATCCAAACTAAGCCTCCATATGGCTAATTTTCACATTTGTTTTAACAACATGCAGATTTTAAATAAATGAAAACACAAAGTCTGAAGGAAGCTCTACTTCCTTCTCCCTCTTCTGTAACTCCTAACTCCATTTGGACTTTTATGGATGTTAATCAACATTCCTTAATGTATCTTGATGAAAAAAAACCAACAATGTACTCAAAGGGTTGTATTTATTCAGGGCATATGTGGCAAAAAAAATAAATAAATCACTTGATCCCCCATCAAGTAACCGAAATCATTCAACAAGCACACAAATATTGTCAGTCTCTTCATTCAAACAGGTGCCGGATATTAATTGAATTAGTTTTCCCACTGCATTATCGCTAACTTACCTGGAATTTTCTCTCTCTCTCTTTTAACAGAGATTCCATTTCTAAAAATATTTTTTGAGGAACGGGCAAGAAAGGAGTATATCTCTATTTCATAGTTTAGATACTAGAAAGAAGGCCTGTTTAGATCCTTTATTTTACCTTGCCTTTAGCTTCTAGACAGACGAACAGAGTCTTGGACTGCATTGTTCATGAATTTGGACTTGAAAAGTCCACTGCAAGGAAAAACCTGCCATGAGACACAATCCATTTGAAACCTGTTATATCTTTCAAATTAATCCACTTTCAGTCCTGGTGCCTAACAGATTTACTTTTTATTGCATTTTGTAATAGATTTATATATTTGAACCAGTATATAGCTATAGGCTTCTGGGAGCAGACAGTACCCAGTGCCCTGTTCTGATTCCCCTTACAGTATTAATTAATCAAATCATGTTCTCTATCCTGAACTTTCTCTGTTGTATCAACAGGAAGAAGTGTGCAAGAATGAGACTTGCTGCCCTGGTTAGAAATGTTATATTATACCTGAAGTTCAAAATTCTTAGTGGGCCTTGGGCCAAAAAATAGATGAAACAGGATGAAGAAAGGAACCTGATCAGAAGAAAAATATGATTTTATTTATTTAAGGCTAGTTGAGTTAAATTTAATAAGTTAATAGAGCATACTTAATAAGTGTAATGGTATGTGGGAATGACCTTGGGAGGCAGGGGGAAGAGCCTCAAGGCGGGAAAAGACTAAAAAAGCAGCAATGTATCCTACAGAAGGAATGTAGATATGGCCAATATCTGAGAAGGGACCCATGAGTTTCTTGTGTTGCAATAAGAAATGGAGGAGAAATATACTTTCGGACTTACAAGATTTTGTCTGTGCAGCCTTACAATAAACTAGAGCTAGTACTTCTGGGTGTGCTTCTTGTCTGGATTACCTTGCAAGGCATGGTAGCTCCCCATACATTTAATAATCTTTTCCATACAATTCAGCACCAACATTTAAAACAACTCTGCACCCAAAGCTTGTGGATGAGGAGGCTGTGTTCCTTTGAGCTGAGCCAAGTTTTCCTGTGACACATAAATATAGTTTTTGATTTTCCCACCTAAATTTCAGGTGCCTTCCATGAAGTCAAAAGGCTCTTTGTAGAGCTGTAACTCAGTTTCTCTGCCCTTCGCCTTACTTTAATATATATGGTCTGTCTTTATGCTGTTGCTAACCTTAATTCAAATAGTACGGGGAACAAAATAGCTACTTTTATATTCCTGATTGCAAGAAAAACGGATTGAAAATCAGGTGTACTTAAGGCACCTTTCATCAGGGCAGACTAATGTAATAAACTCAAGTCCATATGGCTTGCATTGTTCTTTCCTATATTTATTATGTGAACTTTTTCCCTCTTCCTTATTGAAGCAGCTGGAGAGTATTAATTTCAGCTTTAACTAGCGCTTTGCCATTGCTTGCCTCTCCAGGGTTAAATGATGACAAAAGGCTGTTACCAACAGGCTATCCAAGGTCATATACACATGCAATGTCCCTTTCAAATAGGCACACAAAGTTCACTTTCTTAAGTTGATTGGCTGGATTATCAATAATTTAGAGTGCTAGTCCACTGATTTCTGAATGCCTGTACAGCCCCCTTTTTCCTGTCAGCTTTCTCATAGCCTACCAGTCCGGTGAACTTGATAAGTGTCCCATCATCCAGTTAATCAAATTACTTATGAACCAAAATTGACAGTTTTCATTAATTATAAAGGATTATTCTAATTGCAATTCAAATTTATTCATTTAGAACAGACGGCATTCAGTAATATTTCAGGAAATTTGCATATTAAATGGAGGGGGTCGTCTATTAAGTATGGTAATATATGCATATTTCCTTATTTTTAACTTCTGGGCCATATGCACGGTTGCTACTTCAGCAGGTGAAAAACCAGAACGTGCCTAATTTGTTCAACAAACACAGGGCTGTAACGCATCTTTTGGCACTAACCAACATTGTCCTTCCCCTCTTCTCTTCCAAACAGCCTCTCCCTTCTCCCTTCCAAAAGTCGGGTTTTGCTACAGTATTCAATTAATATTACTACTATTGTCAAATAAGCCTGAAAAAATAAAAATGGCAATAAATAATAATAACAATAATGGAACCATATAATAATAAAAAGAAATGGTAGGCACAGCTGCTAGGAGCTGATTGAAATGTTTTGCCACCAAAGCCATGTTCATTAATTTCTTCAAGATGCTGAAACAGGCATTAAGGTTGCCTGTTGGAGTCCTTCCCGTGTCATGTGGAACAGCACGGGGGCTAATCGTCAGCCTTGTAACATCAACTGGTTACCCCCCTCATGCGGTGTGAACCTTTCCCCTCCAGTGAAAAATGAACCTGTCTGAGAGAAAAGCACTAGCGAGGCAGGCAATGAGACAATGCCATTAGTCAAGCCCCTATATAGGTCTCTGTTCCTGGATCATTAGGAATCATATTGTCATGATATTAATAAAAGCCTAGCCCCAAAGCCGAGATCTAAACCTGCGCGGGATATATTTGGATTCACCCTGGTGGCCATGATGCCCCGGAAAAGCCTGGGGTTTCTCTGAAGGCCCTGCTTGGCAAGAGTTAATCTTTTTTTCCCCCTCTCACCTTGGGTGAAAATTGTGTTGTCATATATCATGTGGCCCAGGCAGCCAGGAATTTAACTAACTTCCCCAGAAATTATTTCTATCACGTCTTAATGATTTTACTAAAACATCTGTCATCTCGTTCTTCTTTGAAAAGTGGAGTAAAGACAGTGGGGTGGGGTGGGGTGGAGAGTGAAACAGTTTCCAAGAAATTGTGTGGTATTTTTTTCCCCTTTATCCTTTTTATTTTAGTAATTTTAGTAATTTTAGTAATTTAGTAATTTTCTTTCGGATTCCGTAAGCAAACTCTGGTGTATTTTGATTTGTGGGTTTCTACTTATAAACTATGTTCTTGGAATATTGTTTGCTTTAAATTATATGCCATTTTCTACCACTGTCTTGCTAGAATATTTATTTTTGGTATCTGGCCAGGTGTCTAACTCAGAGGTGGTATTCAGCAGGTTCTGACCAGTTCTGGAGAACCGGTAGTAGAAATTTTGAGTAGTTCAGAGAAACGGTAAATACTACCTCTGACTGGTCCTGCCCCCATCTATTCTCTGCCTCCTGTGCCCCAGCTGATTGGGAGGAAATGGGGATTTTGCAGTATCCTTACCCTGGAGTGGGGTGGGAATGGAGATTTTACAGTATCCTTCCCCTGCCATGCCCACCAAGCCACACCCACCAAGCAATGCCACACCCACCAAGCCATGCCCACAGAACTGATAGTAAAAATTTTTGAATCCCACCACTGGTCTAACTGAAGAGGTTGTGATTTAACTAGAGAGATTTGAATGCAGAATTGCAGCCAGTGGCACCCAATGAATTTTGTAGTTAGTGTTGCTGGCATCAGTTACACACACACTGACTGTTATCTTTCAGCACATCTGTGTATTTCTCTCCTGTTTATGGAAGCAGGTAGCAAGAGTAAACCTTTGCTGTTTGAAAAAGCTCTCTGTATCATAAATCCAAAATTCCAAAACTGAGTAAGAGTCACTTCTTTACCCTGCAACCCACCTACCAGATCCGTGAATTATGAGGGCGCATGTCACTCTGCATTCTTCCCTGATTGGCTGCTTTCACAGTCTTTGTTTTTATTTGAAAAAAACAACAACAAGCACTAAAACGTTACCTGGGAGAGACCGTGGCAGGAAGGGCAGAAGCCTGCTGAGGCAGAATCCAATAAATTATTGAACTGATTGGTTTGAGCCAAAAGAAGATATTTGCCGGTTGCATTTGAATGGGCAGATACAACCTCAGCCTTCCATAACTGCCCAAAGGGATATTGTTTTACAGAATCACAAATACTAAATACGTGCCTTGCTGTAGAGGTTTGTTTAATAGGCTACATTTTATTATTGTTTTATATTTTGGGATTTTGTGAAACCACCCAGAACCTTTTGAGATCGAGTAGCATAGATTTTGTTAAATGAATGAATGAATAAATACAATATTTATGTAGGATAGGTATGGCTTGGAAAGAGCGGATGGCCTCAAGTTGCGTGATGAATTTCATGTCTGAACAAAACTATAAACTCAAGCCTCTTGATTACATTAGAAGCTATTCCTCAGTGGCTTTGAACCTTTGCTTCCTCAGGCACCTTCCTCACAATACTAAGTGTTGAGCATACACACATACTGCTCCAGAAACTCACTCTTTGTGTATACTCCAATTTGGTTTTCCACAACACTTTGGATAGTGTTGCTAGACTGAATTGCCAGTTCATATTTTAAGAACTATACAAATTAACCATTCGTATACCACTTTGCAAAATTTGGGCAGAACAATACTAATATCAGAACCTTTGAGTTACTTTAAACTCATTTGGGTTTCTGCTCAGAAGACAGAAATAAAGGGCCCTTCTCCCTAGGTAGATTAATGCCCAGAGGATTAGTATGGTCTATGGCTGTGCTGACTGGGGAATTCTGGGAGTTGAAGTCCAGCCATCTTCAAGCTGCCAAGGTTGAGAAACAGTGGTCTATGGCAATCTCTTCCAACTTGGCATTCTTGAGATTGTTGGGATATACCGGTAGTCATCACGGTAATGGATTCTGGGAACCACAGGCCAACACAAATGGGCCATTGTAGGTTGGGAAAGGCTCAAGGTGTAGCAACTTCCAACATAATTTAATTGTCATCATATGTCTGTTATTACTAGATTGAATGTTAATAAAGGAGCCCCCATTTCTATCATATTACAGGTATTCCTCAACATACAACAGTTTATTTATTGACTATTTAAAATTACAATGGCACTGAAAAAAGTAACTTATGAACATTTTTCACACTTAAGACTGTTGCAGCATCCTCATGATCACGTGATCAAAATTCAGATGCTTGGCAACTGACTCATATTTATGACAGTGGCAGTATCCCAAGGTCGTGTGATCCCTTTTTTGTGACCTTCTGACAAGCAAAATCAATGCGGGAGTTGGATTCACTTGATAACCGTGTTGCTAACTTAACAACTGCAGTGATTCACTCAACAACTGTGGCAAGAAAGGTTGTAAAATGGAGCAAAACAAACAACAAATGTCTCACTTAACAACATAAATTTTGAGCTCAGTTGTGGTTATAAGTCAAGTTATTTCTGGATAACTTGAGAATCTGTATGTTTGTTTGAAAAGGATAGGAAACATCCACCAATCTGATAGGAGAGAGACAGAGAAGATATACATGCAAATGCCCGCCATCCTGTTGAGAATGGAAACTGTGTGAAGCACCTAAATCTATTTGTTATAAGAAACATTTCAAGACAAGGGTAATGACCAGGTATTGCTAAGATTAGTCACAGAGCACACAACAATGTTTTTTTCCCCAAAGTACATCATATCCAAAAAGAATATATATGATTTTATATTTTTTATCATTTTTGCTGTTGGGATTTCACATGTTACTTACTGTAATTGCTTAGTTGATGATAATAGTGGTTTATCCATTTGTGTTAGGGGATTGTATCTGAAGTTAATGGGGAGGAAGGAGTATGGCTTTGTGTAGAACACATGTTTTGTATGCAGATGGTTTGCAGTCTGTTCCTAGCACCTCCATTTAAAAAGATGATGTAATCAGAGACCTTTCCCATTATTTTCTAAGACCCCAGGGATCTTTGCCAGCCAGACTGGACTATGCTGGGCTAGGTGGATAAATAATCTGTTATCCTATGAAGATGTTTCTTAAATTCTTTCCTTTTTTTCCATTCCAGCAACAACATGTATCACAAGAACACAACATCTTATGAGTTTTACTTATGAGTAAACATAATATCTTGTGAGTTTTACTTATGAGTAAACATAATATCTTGTGAGTTTTACTAAAATCAGATCATGGCCAAGATGTTAGCAGTGCCTGAGAACAGGAGAGCTCAGCAACAAATACTGAGTTCAGTCAGTGAAGTTTCCACCCACATAATTTTTGTGGTACAATAAATCGATTTGGGAGATTGTGGGCCTACCACAAACCAGTATTTCATTGTGGTAACATCCTGGCAAGCAGCGATTTCTAGATGATTTCTGTGAGAAGATAATTATAGAGACCTCAGATTATTTACATTTTTGGTAAATAAATGAAACAAACAAAATAATCCATGGGATAATAAATTCAGTATGTAGCTTGATCATCATTTCT
>JANHFK010002640.1:108138-122105 GCA_036250565.1 Sibynophis collaris | reverse complement strand
TATCTATCTATCTATCTATCTATCTATCTATCTATCTATCTATCTATCTATCTATCTATCTATTATCTATCTATCTAACAAATGACTCTGAGCAGCAAATATCATAAAAAAAGAAAAGAAAAACAAAGCAATAAAAACAGTGGAAAATAAATATATATAGCATCAATTAAGACAGTTTCCATAGATTTTAATACAGTGAAGAAATGGGACCCTTAATACACCTGAGCATAAACTGAGCATAAAACTAAATCTTCACTGCCTTGCAAAGGTCCAACAGGATTGGAGGTCATCCTGATATGTGAAGGGAGAATATTCCAGAGCATAGGTTCTACACAGCAGAGAAGGCATGTCTCCTAGTTCCTGCCAACTGACATTCCTGCAACATGCCCAACTTGCCTGACCAAATTGGACAAATGTAGTACAAATCTACATGAAAACATTTTTTCTGAGTACTGTATCAGCTTGTTAACACTGAAAAACTCAGTTTGACTCTGTAGTAAATGAAAGTTTGGCAGCTTTCCTGAGTTATCTCAACTGCATTCACCAGACGTACAGAGTGATAACACAGTGCTAAGCATGAGGAGAATTTTGGAAGGACTGTGTTTGAATAACCTGGCTTCAGGACATGTGCCAGAAACCACCACAGACATACGACCATAATTTTTCAACACATTCATGTTTGAAAATGATAGCGAAATTAAAACTTGATCATACAATGCCAGTTTCTACTTACAGTGCAATATTCAGATTTATTCAAAAGTGCTTCAGTGAAGTTTCTTATCAGATCATATAATAATGTGTAGTTTGTTTCTGTATGCCTTTGTTTGCAAATTGACAATACCATTGAATATAATAGACTAAATAGAAGCCTGTAGAATTCAAAACTTGATGAAATATTTGAATGATTTCTCATTATTTTGTTTTACAACAACCAATTTGGTTGCCATTCTTCTTCTTCTGTGTCTATATCAAACTTTAAATGCTAGAATGAAGCCACCTTCTTAGCTTTGTCATTGGCCAAAAATAAGTCATTATTAGTTTCTGATGGTAGATGGCATACTATCAGAAAGGCTGAACCCTGTGTCTCTGCACATTCACATAGTGTGTTGTTATCCACTTTGTTTATTTGATTGCCATAACTTCTGGATACAGCAAAAATTGAATCAATAGCACCAGTACTCCTTCCTTTTAACTGCAGACACTTTTATTTGTTCTTCTTCTGTATCCCATAAGAACATCCCTTTCCCACAGTCCTTGTGAAAGCTTATTTGCTCTCGTGTGCAGTAGTGTAGTCTTCCCTTCCGTGACTGTGGGTATAGCTAGCATTGTACTGATACCAACACACTGAAGAATTTTGATGCATTTTCCTTTATTCCATGATCTGTTAAACAGGTACCCATTATCTTTTTTCATCTGGCCTGGGTTTATTTCACAAGGCCACTACTCTGACATACATTTTACATAAAAAATGGGCTGAGATCTACACTTGCAGTTTAAACTCTCGTTTAATTCAACCCCCTCTTTCCCACACATGCTTTTAAAGCAGGTTTTCAGCAGGTTCTGACCAGTTCTGGAGAACCAGTAGCGGAAATTTTGAGTAGTTCAGAGAACCGGTAAATACCACTTCCAACTGGTGCTGCTCCCCATCTATTCTCTGCCTCCTGAATCCCAGATGATCAGGAGAAAATGGGGATTTTGCAGTATCCTTCCCCCGCCACACCCCCAAAGCCACGCCCACCAAGCCATGCCATGCTCACCAAGCCACACCCACAGAACCAGTAGTAAAAACATTTGAATCCCACCACTGCTTTTAAAGTATAGAAACAACATTGGGAAAGGGAACCCATTGCATCTATCACAGGCATCTACCACAAACTGGGGATTAGCAGCAAACTCTAGTTTGCAGCAGTTCTGCTGCTTCTTCATCCAGATTTGCATTTCAGCTTCTTTCACTACTTTCTACCCACAGTTAGTTATCACAGTGGGAAGACCGTGGAGGGTTTGTTTTTATATGTGGGAATTTTGTTATTAAACTTTTTAATATAGTGAGCATAAAGGGCTCTAGATAATACCCGTTGGATGGTTGCTATGGTTAAAAAAAAAAAGAAGAGGGAATTGCTCCACACCCCTCCCCTGTTTTTATCTTTTTCTCTTACACACATGTAATAAACATACTTACTTCTCACCTCCAGAAATGCCTCCAAGCCCTTTAAACAAAATGCAAGATTAGAGCAAGCCTGGCGATCAGTTTTAGTTAATTGAAAATTATAGGATTGACCCAAGAGGAAAATTTAGTTTGCACTCCAATCACTATTACAAATTAAGGAAAATTACTACAATTTTGTTTAGCTAAGGTTTCACACTGAGCTCACAAAATTAGCTCAGCTACCCTGACAAAGTCAGCACTTTGTTAGTGATCAGGAAAAACAGGGAAATAATAGGCTGTGGTGTGTACAACCAAAGCATAGAAAAAGCTATGATGCTTTACAGAACTAGGCCAAGTGGTTTTAATTAGGATTATTAGTTCATTGTAAATTTTGAAGAACAATCAGACTGGCAGATTAGCTGTTTCTTTTAAAGCTAGAATGTCTTGCCATTCATTTTTCCCATGAGAACTTCTTTTAACTCCCACATAGCCCCTCTACCCTGTGAGTCTTATTATGGGTCTACAGGAAACGGACCAATTGGAAGTTCTGATACTGTAACATTCCACAATCACATTCCAGTAGATGGGAGTTTTTCCACAGTGTTGTCAGTGAATTCAGTGTTCTGGAACGTTTTATGAAACCACAGAGGCCAAATGTTTTCTCAGAGGAGTTTGGCCTCTGTTTTTGGCTGAAAACAGTGAGACATCACTTGCTGTTTATTTATCCTGCAATGGAGAATGGAAAAAGGAAGAAAGGGAAAGAGGGGAGAAGAAAGAAAGAAAGAAAGAAAGAAANNNNGAAAGAAAGAAAGAAAGAAAGAAAGAAAGAAAGAAAGAAAGAAAGAAAGAAAGAAAGAAAGAAAGAAAGAAAACAATCAAGCCTGTGAGGGGTACAAAAACATTTAAGAATACATTTCTTTCTGGTGAAAATGTTTTTGTTAATGGCTTATTTTGTGGTTAGGTCTTATTTAGAAGAAATTATTTTTAATCAGTGTTCCACAGAATATCCCCTCAGGCCACCTGTCTGTAAACTGTTCTTTTTTCTCTCCATTTATTGCTAAATGCTTAAATCTAGTGCCTAGTGACCATTATTTAGATTCTTCCTCCCCTTCTTTTAACTGCCAACAACTTAGAAGTTTGACCTGTGATAACTTTAACTAATGAATCAAGATCTGCGAGCAGAGAGAAATGTTACAAATGTTAAAGTGTTTTTATGGAAAACATTATAAATGATTATTCATTTAATTGAGGGCTGTGTTTAAATTTCTTTTACAAGGAAAACAGATTTATTTATTTAACAATATTTATACCACAATCCTGACAGACTCTGGATAGTATTCCAGAGTCCATTAAAACCATTAATACTTGAATGTTTAGACTTAGTCTTGCATACTTCTTTGGAGGCACTCAATAGGACTTTTTTCTATGTACATATACACTAGATTTATATGAAGGGAAGATTATTAGTATCTAGTAATGACATTCATTTTGTATAAGAATTAATTAGACATTCTACTGATGTCACTAACATTACTCTCTGTTTCAAGGCAAGTTGGAGCCTGCCCTCACCTCAGGGGTAGGTTCTACTTACCTTCGCTACTGGATCGCAATGGGAGGGCGCTCACACATGGTACTTCTACGCATGCACAGAAGCTTCTGTGCATGTGCAGAACGTTTGTGATGACGTCCAAGTTGGTGAACGGTTACTACCAGTTCTAAGAACCGGACAGAACCGGTAGGAATCCACTACTGCCTCACCTAAAGAAAGTCTTCCAGATCCAGCCACATCCTGCTTGGAACCATGAATGAGCCAGGAAGAGCATAGATCAAGCCTCTAGGTCAGGGGTCTCAAACAAATAATCAGTGGAACAACTTGCCTCTAGAAGTTGTGAATATTCCTACACTAGTAGTTTTTAAGAAGAGATTAGACAATTATTTGTCTGAAATGGTATAAGGTTTCCTGCCTGAGCAGGGGGTTGGACTAGAAGTTCTCCAAGGTCCCTTCTGACTCTGTTATTCTTAAGGATACCTGAGCCTTAAAACCCTTGACTTTTCTGGTCTATTATAAATAAGTTACAAAGTTGTGAAATGAATAATTGAAATTTTAATTCTTTATTCCATTCGCCACCGTCCAAATGGACTGACCACAAGAAATAAAAAGATAGTCCATAAACCAAGGTCCAATTCATAATTTACATAATAGGTGGTAAAAAGTACTTTCTGTTGATGACACCATAATGTTGGATAAGAACATAATCAAATAGCTAAACTGTTATAGGTTATAAACTGTTTATTATATATAAACTATACATTAAGAGTAAAGGATTAAGAGATTAATTATGAAAATGGTGGCAAAGTAGCTTTTTTAGCTGTTTGGAGTTTTTATTCCTCAAGTTTCCAGAAAATATATGGTGGTTGTAATTGTTATCCAACTATAATAGATATTAAAATATTTCTTTTCACTGCAGCTTTCACAACATATACAGGTGCAGTTACTGAAATTCATTTTGCATATGTTTTCCTTTATTTCTTTACATTCTTTAAGGGCTATACTCTCTATATAGCCATTTTACGTGAATAAGGGCTCATTCACTGAAGAAGAGATTACACTTAATACCATCCAAAATTGTTGAGAGTCAGACGGCATATAAATGTGATCAATAAATAAATTTGATTGTGGAAATGCAGATTATAGATTTGGGGATATGGAACTCCCTAAATAGTATTTCATTCAGGGAATTTTTATGTTTTGCTTTTCAGACTAAGAAATTGTGATCTTCCCTAAATTACATAATCCCCAATTTTTCACATCATGAAGTAGTGCTCTAGCTACACCTGCAATGCAACATTTACTGCTAATGATTCAAGCCCATAATTGTTTCTGTACTTTCCATTCAAAAGCAAAAAACAAAACAAAACTGGACTGCAATTATGAAAAGGTTTGATGAGCTTTCAAATTAAGTATCCATCACAGGATTCCCACATTGATTGCAGTAGATTACAGTGCTTTATACAATGTTCAGAGAAATCAGCCTTTATCTTAGTACAGTGTTTCAATGTGTAGTTGCTTGTGATACATTTATTCCACTAATGTGACGACTGATTAAGCGCTCAAAAATTAAATTGGCTTTCCCTGAAAAGGGACTACTGTAGTTTTCTCTTTTAACAAGGTGAAAATGTCATGTTGTCCAACTAGCTCGCCACCCATTCTGCTCAGCCAACATAATGTGGCACTTTTTTCTTTAGAATATAAATTGTGGTTAACCTCCTGGCCCTGGGAGCTGCCACTTTACTCTGCTTGTTCATTTGCACCTGGTACTAGTAGTTACCAGCAGGAAACCCTTATCCTGACTTTCCGAAAATCTAGGGTTAATTAAAGAGTCTTTATGAATCCCTCCCACCCAGATCTTCCTAGCAAAACACAAAGAAATAATAGTTTGAACGTTTCTTTCTTCAGAATTTATAGATATAGATTTAAAATGTGTTCTATATTATAAAATCAGTTACTATTCGGATTTTGAAACTGAAGGAATGTTAATAAGCCAGTCTGGTAACTTCAGATCTACTTCGTACTTTGTAACCAAATATATCTTTGGGGAGTATGCCTCATGAAGAAAAGAGGACCTCTCAATAAGCATGTATGAATTTGGATTGTAGCCAGCAGTGAAATCCACTTACCTTCACTACCGGTTTGGGAATGGGAGCACGCCTCTTCTGTGCATGCACAAAGCCTTCTACGCGTGTGCAGAGGGTAAAAAAGAGGATGTAATTACATCCCGGCGGGTGGACGGAGCCTCCCACCGCCGGCGCTACTGGTTCACGCCATTCAGATAGATCTGACCTAATTTCACCGCTGATTGTAGCTATAAAAATAGCTGTAAAAATACCACAGAGAAATAATAAAAAAACAAGCCTACAATAGCCTGACAATATTCCTAGATTGAATACATCTTAACTTTTAAAACAACTTTTGTTCCCATGGAAAAAAAAGAAATGTTCTCTGAATTAATTTAGAAGCGGGAAGAAAGATAGGAAAATATTTCAAACTTGCATTAATATTTGAAAAACGGGCTGGTTGGGAAAGTTTTTTTTTTCCTTTGCTTTTATTTCCAATGATGGTGTGGCTGCTTTTAGTACTGAAGAGGCAGAATATCCTTGGGAACAATGCTAGGTCATGATAGAAATGTTATATTCCAAGAATATAACTAGGCTGTTATTCTATGTTTTGAACTTTTTGTATTCTAAAAAAAGAATTAGTGCCTTTGAATGTAAAACTGAACAGAAAAGCAGAATGTAAGATGAATGGATGAAAAATGGATGAATGGAAATCATGTTTTGATACTCGTTCTTTTCTTATTTTTAATTGCCAAGATGATACTAGCAATTATTTTCTATTTTACAATGATAAAATCCCATGGTTGATATATTCAGGCCATTTGCCCTCTTTATATTGTTGCAATTAACTGAGAGCTTCAACCTTTCCTTGAAGATGGATGGGTGGTTGCAATTCACCAACTAATTGCAAAACATTGGTTCAATGGCATTAAAAAAAACACAATAGTTTTGATGCTTAACAAATAGAACGAGCTGTTTCTAAAGTTCATCTTGTGGCACACAACTATAAATGAAGCCTTTTAAATCTTGCTGTGGCCTCTTCTATAAATGGTCTTACATATATAATGTGGGCAATATATAAAAAGAAAAGAGATAAACGTACATGAAAACGTTATAGAGTAAGGAGAAACAAAGATTTAAAAACAGGTTCCTAAAAAAATCCATCCTATGTGTAGCTGGGAAAAGCTATTGGTCTATCTGTTATTGAGCTTGCCAGCAGCTCTTTTAAGATATCTGCCGACCCTCAAGTAGAGCTCTTTAGATGATCAAAGACTTAGCCATGGCATCTCATGGGGTGGCTTTAGCCTGTCATTTCTTCTCAGCTCAGTCTACGTAACAAGGTTGTTGTTACAGGGATAAAAATTCCCATGTAAGTTGAAGTCAGAAGGATGGATAGAGTGACAAATAAGGCATTTTGAGGATAAAATTACTAATCTTTGTGACAATTTGAACATCGCTTTTAGTACAGGTTATAGTAATGTGTACAGTTATCATCTTGACAAATTTAATTAGATTGCTTTTAGTTTAGGAGGCCTGAGAATAAAATTAAAATACTTTTAAGTGGTACCATCTACCATCTGCTTTCTTAAATCCTGAGCATTTTGGTATGTTCAAGCTAGCCAAGGCAGTTAACTGGTTTCACAGCCTTGAAAACCACCTGAAAACTACAACTGGTCCAGCATTACACACTGTGTTGGACACCCTTAGGTTAACTCACATTGCATTTATGTTGTGCAAGCTGTACTAGTTTGCAGTATCCTTTCAGGAGCAATTCAAAACATGTTTGGCAAGGTGGTTCCACTTACCTTCACTACTGGTTCGCAACGGGAGCACGCGTATGCACATGTTTGCTTCGCTCGCATGTGGCGCTTCTGCAGAGTATCCATGATAACATCCAGGCAGGTGGGCGGAGTCCCCCGCTGCAGCTACTACCAGTTCTAAGAACCAGAGCGAACCAGTAGGAACCCACTACTGTAGTTTGGTTTTAAAATTAGACAGAAAACATCATTTTATTAAAGAAGAAAGACGACTAGTTAGACAAATATATTTTTTGTTTAACAAAAGACACTTCTGACGGCAACATTTGTGGTTGATCTAACATTCTTTAAGAATATTCTAACATTTTCATTTCCTTTTCCTTGGCTTAAAGTGACATAGAGCTAATTATGGTTTCTCCAGATAAATCAGCACATTCTCCACAATTTGTCCTTGTGCTTTATGTACAGTGAGAGCAAAGCATGACTGCATTAGGAACTGTGTCTGCTAAAGAGGGATATCTTCACCTTCAGATAAATTGAGCACAATTCTTGGAATCGTGACAATGTCATTTTTGAATGTACCAATGGTTTATCTTTGCTACCATTAAACTGTTGTGGAGTTCTTCCCATGATCATCCGTGTTCCATTGCAAAGCCTTGGAAGATCCTCCTTAAAATGATGGGAAATTCTGTTTTCAATTCCAGTTTATGTGGTGGCAATTCAGAGAGTTCAATTGAATCAAGGAATTATGTTGATTATGAATAGCATTAACTCCTCTCCTAACAGCACTGAAGGAACTATAGTCTTTCATCATTGCAAGAAAGAGTCTGATGCATGTGGCATTGATTTTTCTCATCATCTAATTAAGGGGTACCAAGAGTTCTTTGAGAACAGTTCTGCAGGACTGTTAAATGTTGGGTAGATGAAATCTATATATTCTTCCATAGTTCTTGCTGGCAGAACCATATCTTCAAGTAATTCTATTACTTCATTTTTAATTTTCTGAATATTGACTCTAACATCCTATAAGAATACAGAATATTTTTCTTCTCCCTCCCTCAATCATATTTTCTTTCCAACTGAATCTTGACAAAGGTTCTCCGTATGTTTTTTTTGATGTATAAATTCTCCACATCAGCATCATTTCTTCTTTTCACAATTGTAAAAGCTAATAGAAATCATGACAGCAAATGACTAAAATTCCCCCAAAGGCCTCATTCTTGCCACATATATTGAGAAGAGCCCAGTCTATGGCTTCAAAGCTCTCCTTCCTAATCATTGGGGCTCTTGTCCCAGACAATAATTTCACATGTCAAAGCAAATTTGCAGTACTGGAAATTTTTCCAATGTAACAAACAGTATTTTCATTTAGTGTGAGGGGTATCTTGAACAATGAATGCCCTGTCCTGACACCAAGCATCAATGTTGTTGCAAGACCAGATGATCTTACAGCAATTGCAATATCTCCATCTCTCTTAACTTTAGCAAGGATCAAGTTGGTAACAAATGGCTTTTCCGTACCTCCTGGTGCATTGATTAAAATTACTGAAGAAATGTTGCTTTGCAAGTACTTGCACACAATCATATACTGCTCTTTGCTCATTATTCAATAGGGTCTCATTGTGTAATATAAATTCCTGATATTTATCTCTGTTGTATTGCATTTCATGCAATAATTCCTGATTGCAGCTATTTTGATTAATTGTACCATTTGTTGGTTTTGGCAAGTTATATTCTTCAAGTGTTTTTCCAAATTTCTCTCTTGATTCTGTTGATTTGTAAGAAATCTTCACACACCGCTTTCTTGAACTGGTTCCATAATTGTCATGGGTTGATTTCAAATCCAGTTCTCGTGGATTGCAGGTCATCATAATGAAAAATCAAACATGGTCATACTTCCATATATACAATACATAATGGCATCTTAACATCATTCCATCATATATTGTTCCATCAATGAATGTTGAAGAAAGGAAACTTCATCTTCCAATATTTCTAAAATCATAATCATTATTCTATACATCAGTCAGAGTTCTGTATGTTGTTGATCTCAAGATTGCTTGATTCATTTAGATGTAACTCGGCCTCTTCCATTCAATCTTAGCAATAACCTCTTAGAAGATTATTAAGCGCATTATTATTGTTCATTATTCAATATGCATTGAAATGCATTGCTGTTAGTTCTTGTTCATCACTTGGAACTGATGATGCCAGCCATCATCTCCAAGAGGAAAGGAAAGTATGTATTGAAAGCTGTCATGGGTTAAGGTTAGGGTTAGGGTTAGGGTTTCTGAAATTATTTGCAGACCATCTCATTATTTCAATATAATGTGCCATAATGTTGGTTCAGGTTCAGTATTGTTTGGTATAATCACAATGACTTCACTGAAAATTTGTGCATTAAATCTACTTCCATGTTTAATATTGATCTCCAGTCAGTATAACTGGCAATGGAAATTCTGGCATGTCTTGAACTTTGGGGTTTTTTGCAAGTCAAAGGAATGGAGTATATGGGTTTCATTATATAGAAGTTTCTTCAACAATTTCACCAATCTCATGTTGATTCCCATCATTGTATACCTATTCTCAATTGTATGCTGCCTTGAGGATCCATGAAGTAAATTTGAATAAATTTGGCTTGCTGGTTGGGATCTGGTATTAAATGTCCAATGAAATAATGGATTTGGCCTTGAATAATAGCAATAGCAATAGCACTTAGACTTACAGTATATATCTCTTCTAGTACTTTACAGCCCTCTCTAAGCTGTTTACATAGAGTCAGCATATTGCTCACAACAATCTGGGTTCATGTTTTACCAACCTTGGTAGGATAAATGGCTGAGCCAACCTTGAGTCAGTAAGATCGAATTCCTGGCAGTCAGCAAAATTAGCCTGTAATACTATATTCTAACCACTGTGCCACCATGGCTCATTAATCACAAAAGTTCTCCATCGTTCTTTGTTGGAAGGACTTCTTTGGCACCAAAAGATGCCATTTGAAAAGGCAGTTGCATTGTCTGATGTTCTTCCTGAATGTATATGCAACAAGTTCATCATGGTTATATAAACTAAGTTCATTAGGTAGAGGTTGCAAATTGCTCCAGCAGCAGCCAACCATAGCAACAGCCTGAAGCATCCACAATTTCCCAAATTTCATTCCTCAGGCATCATGGATCCTGGATTTTGGATGCATTTTGTAATTTAGCCGACTTTAGCTACCTAAATTGTTGCCCTATGAAACACTGTTTCACCTACGTAAAGGTAATGACAAGAAGAATTTAACAGTATATGGATTATAGACTTTAGAAGATTGTTACATTCACCAACTCATGAAGGGGCTAAGAACAGATAACCTCCATACCCTTGGTATGGGTTTCAGTACAACACCCAAATCACTCAGTAATTAACTTACGTTGCTTTCTCTCCAATGAGTAGCTTTCATTAACGTCTAAGAAGGCACTCTAAGAGTTTTGCAGCAGATGAGTTAACATGATTTGATTTGCAGACACTTTAAACACTTAGCAGGAGACAGCACTGGAAGCTAATTAAATCATTCCAAGGTGCACTGAATTATCTTCTTAATAAGAAACTATTTCACTGAATTATGTTGGCCCTTTAAGTGAAATCATGTGTGGTGGTGATTCCAAGGTAATGTTTGCTTGCCATTAAATTTCAGAGGCATGTCATGTAGGTCTGAGTTCTCTGTTTTAAATATTTTTTAAAAAATCATTAAAAAAATGTACAAAAGCTACTTCCATGTGCAAAAGCCAATAATCTTTCAAATTGAATGAAAACCTTACCAATCATAGTCCTATAAACCTGCCCCTTACACCCTGGCATAGTGTTTGTGTTGTTAAGTAGGGAAGAAAAGAGGGAGGGGGGAAAATGCTAGTACACTCACTACTTTTCAGATACTGCATCTTATTTAGTGTACCGGAATTCCCAGTTTAAAGTAATCACAAAATTTATGGAGAAACAGATAAAAAAGGTTGTAAAATATTGATTTGAGGAAAATGATAACACAACTCATCTATAATAAGAAGAAAAATGAAGCAATAATTCAGGAGGTATTGAACGGCCTGCTGCTGGTCGTATTGATCTGATTCTTTAGTGTGTGAAATCACACCTGAAATTGGAACTGCATTCCTTAGCTCATTATTCTGGAGATACCAATGCCTCATTACAAGGATCTTGCAAAGCTGGGAGAGAGAGAGGAATATAGGCTCCAAGTTTTATCGCAGAATGGTACGGCTTTCCATCAACAGTGTCTGCTGTTAACTGCTATCATTGTTATTATACAGATGCTTCTCTTCTTTAATCTGTAGCTTCTTTGCTAAACCTGAGCAATTAGAAAGGTGACATAAGAATTCACGGTTATCATATCAATGTGGTTGTCCTATAATCTCCTTTGAGTCTTCTCTGTTATGTATTATGTATTATTTTTCTTAGGTGCCTACTCATATTACTATTTGTCTCTTAGATTTATTTTTTGTTCCCTTTCTTACTGAAATGAAGGGTATATGCCAAAGCATGACTTCTTTGTTACATCTGTTGTACTTTAACATTGGCGTAGCATATAAAATTGTCAAAGTCTTTCTGAGCCATTCCCAAAATAAGATGTGTCTAATAACACTGGATTCCACATCCCATAAATATACTCTGCTGTCTTTTTTTTTAGCTAAGCATAGAGTTCTTTATTGTTTATGCTTCCTATTGCATCAATAAATTTATAGGCAAGCTCTGCAAACTCTGAAAGTTACCTCTTTAACTTAAAGCTGGTGATGTGAATAAGGGTACATTAATAGATTAACAGAGTTGGAAGGGACCTTGTAGATCATTTTATTTATTTATTTATTTATTTATTTGATTTATATTGCCACCTATTCGCCCATGGTGACTCAAGGCGGCTCACAAAATATAAGAAATATAAAAAATCACATTTAAAAACAATAAAACTCATTAAAAATAAATATAATAAAATCCCCCTTGACCCCCCACCTCCAGCTCCAGTGACAGCCAATCACACGAGCCATTTGATGGACTCTATCCCGCTCTGGGTTCCCCAGGCCCGCTGGCAGAACCAGGTCTTCAGCGCCTTCTGGAAGAGAATCAATGTGGGGGCCATTCTAACCTCTGGGGGAATGATGTTCCAAAGAGAGGGAACAACCACAGAGAAAGCCCTTCTTCTGGGTCCCACCAAGTGTTACCTCCCTTGGGGATGGGACCCGTAGCATTCCCTGCCTCCCTGTTCTAATGGGTCAGGTAGATGTAACCGGCAAGAGACGGTCCCTCAGAGGCCCCTTATGATAATCTAAAGCCAATAAGGGCAAAAAGAATTAATCTAGGAGTGAAGAGAGGAAATCTTTAGATACAACCCCAGAACACAAAATAACTATTTTATCATTTGGTGTAGAGTTTCCTGCCTAGGCAGGGGGTTGGACTAGAAGACCTCCAAGGTCCCTTCCAACTCTGTTATTCTATTCTATTCTATCAACTTTGGATTCTGAATGCCAACAACAAAATAAAGCTGTGTTTCTAAATAAACGTTGACTCCTGGTGGCCACCTATACTAATCTCTGCAGTTTTCTTGCAAGATTTTTCAGCAGTGGTTTGCCAGTTGCTTGGTTTTTATGGCTAAGAGGGAGTAACTGGACCAAGGTCAACAAGCTGACTTAGTGCCTAAAGTAGCACTAGAATTTATGGTCTCCTGGTTTTTATCCTGGTACTATTCGCTACATCAAACTGACTCTCTACTTTCTACATTAAGTGGAATGGTATTTTGTTTTGGATGTACCATATGAATAACTCATTCCTAATTCTCAGCAGATGACAGCCTCTAACTCACTTGGGAAGCTAAATAGATGTAGTATATGAATGGGAGTCTGCCAGAGAATCCTAGAACTGTAGTTGGAATATGAAGTACTTTTTTAAAAAAAATTCTGGGCATAGTAAACCATTTCTACATTGTCCATGATGCTAGGCGTTCATGAAATCACACTATTCCATTCAAAGGAGATTTTGTTTTATTTCCTATATCACACGTTCCCTACACCATGCTTAAAAGACTGCTAACTCGTGTCCTGACTGACTTTAAAGATGCCTGATGCATGATAGAGCAATCCACAACCTGAACTCCATCTAGGCCAGGGGTGTCAAACTCAAGGCCCGTGAGCCAGATAGGGCCCCCTGGGTGCTTATATCTGGGCCATGGAGCCACCCTGAAAACAGCAAAGGACCAATCCACGGTGCCTCTGCCAGTAGCTAGCCAGTACTAGCAAAAGTGGCATTTGATCACACAAGTAACGTTGAGCTGGCCACGCTCCTCCTGGCCGTGCTACCCAACCACTCACCCACCCACCCCAAGGTCAAACACAACCCTGATGTGGCCCTCAATGAAATCGAGTTTGACACCCCTGATCTAGGCAATCCAGTTTCAAATCTCTACTGTT